>VXBI01005186.1:613871-689296 GCA_013397375.1 Toxostoma redivivum | reverse complement strand
AAAAGAAGGAAAATTAGTAACAATAATAAAAAATCTTTCCATGTCTCGCTAACTGTAAAGAAAAAAACCCAAGGAGTGGTGGCCTGAGGGATCCAGCTTCAAAACCAGTTTCTGATGTCACACAACCTTTCCTCAGCACATTTAGTTCTGCTGCTGCTAATAGCATCAAAACTGTTAAAATGGATTTAAGAGCATAAACTGTTGTTGCTACAGAAATAGCAGTAAGCAAGTAATTAAAATACACAAATTTCTTAGGGGAATGGAAAGCATTGCAAGATACAGATGTAAGTCATTCTTCCTAAGTGCAATAGTCCGTGTTTAAAACAGATTTTGGACTTAACATTCATCAATCTTCTGTAATAAAATGAGAGTGGGCTTTGGTATTGAGAGCCTAAGATATTCCTTAGGCTTCACTGACAGAAACCAAATGAAAACCAGGCAAAAACTCCTCACTAAAAGTGAGTCCATCTGGGGCTGGGAGGTAACAAGAATAGTCTACATCGAGGGGTAATGCTGAAGGCCAGCCAGGACATCAACAGGTAGATCATGTTTCCACAGTAAATTTTTGAGTCATCAAAACCCTTTTCTCTCCCAGGGAGAAGATTGGACAGCAGTATCACCACTTGCTGCTCTTTGGAATTATGACCATAAGCTCTGGGGACTGGCACGTATCTGATACACAGAAGGGAAGTCTGTGCATATCAGCATCAGCCTACTTCCACCTCATTATTCCCTCAGAATGGGTGTTTCCACCCAAGCAATTATTTGAGACCTTTTGACTGAAATGTGGGCACACAGGTCTTTCCTCCCACGCTTACGTTACATTTCCAGGACACTCTTTATAACCAGGGTCTGGAATTTGTTCTCAGTAAGTGCAGGATAAAGTTGCACAAAATTAATTTTTTTTTAACGTTGACCTTGATCAGTTTTCTCTGTGTTACCCTCGATTGCCTGTTGGTTGTCTTCCATTATTCTTGTTGAAATGACAGAAGGAGAGGGAACAGCTATTAACATCAATATGTGAGGCAAGGGTCGGGTTGCAGAGGATGAGGAGGTGGGAGGGAGGCAATAGTGGTGGAAGGCAGCAAAAAAGACATTTTTGTACAGTGCATAATCAATTCGTGGCTTTTGTCCCCCTCATACTTATGAGGCCTGAAATTTGGTAGGATTCCATTTCTAAGGCTAATGAGATTGTTCACAGTTTAAAGATCAGGAATGAAAGAAAATCATGTTTGTAAAGTCAGGGTAGAAGCCAAATGGTTTTTTGGGGCAGCACCGGGCAGAATGTGGCTCCCTCACAGCATTTTTTCACTGTTTGTCTCCTCTGGAATATCTTGCACCTTCCTCTGAAGGGCTTGTGTTGGTCGTGCTATGATCATGGCAGACACATCCCTGGTCCAGTCTGGCTTCCTGTCATTGTCTATTTATTTAGGGCTTGGTTTCAGTTGCAGTGATTTGGAGCAGAGCTGTTATTTTGGTTTCAGAATTAAAGATTCTGAATAAATTAATTTGATCTGTCTGCTTGACTTAATCTGTTGGATTGCCCATAACTAGGCAGTCTGGAAAGCAGAGAAATGGCAATACCCACACTGTTCCCTACCCTTCTGGAGAGGGAGCCCCTTTTCCATTGGTAACTTCACACCAAGGAAGCCAATTTATCAAGGAAAGGAGAGGATTCTGGTTCTCTTTCACACACAGAGCTCATTTTACTACATGCACAGCTACACCCTTCCAGGAAACAATTGTGGAACCTGGAACTGTCCTAAGCAAACCAGGAGACCTGGTCATATTGAACTCTAATACTGAATTTTTCCACTGTAACTCAATTCCACTCTGACTTGCCAAAAGTTTCAATCACTGGTTTCTTGTTTTCATGCTTTTACTCAGCAGTGCTCTTGACTGTAGTAAAGAGCAATTTAAAAATATATAAATATGAAAGAGCAGAGGATTATAAACCAGGGTAATATTTGTTCAAAAATTGCATAATATGTCAAGGGATTTGAAACCATTGTGCAGCCATTAGTGAACACTGCCTGAAAATGAATTGATAGGGTGGCAAATCATTATTTTAAAGATCTACTGCAGTGGTTAGCTGCTGGGTGAAAATAAATATCCCTTTATTTCTCGGTAAAGGCAGATGAATAAACGAAATTTATTACACGTACAGGGTATTTTAAAATCTCTCTGCCTGGTAGCCAGTGAGAGGTCAAAATCAGGTTTCCTATCTGCTAGTGCTTGGTCAAAGAAGTGCACAGGGTGTTAATTTAGCTCAAAGATGTCTGGGTAAATCTATAGGAAGGAAGTTTGCAGACAGGAAGGAGGGGTGTGGATGGGAAAGGCTTGCCCTGTGCTGGGCTTCATTGAATGCAGTCTCAAATCACAGCACATGGATAAGAAAGAATTTAGAAATTAATGTGCAATCTTAAGAATTAAATTCTCTATCAAGCGACCTTAGAGTCTGGCAGCTGTTCTGGAGCTGATAAGGAGGGGACCGGCCGAAACGTTCCCATGGAAGGCTCTCGTCCCTGGCTGGCATAACACGAGCTGCAGAGCATGAATCAGAGGCTAATTCTGTCAGCCAGTGATAGGGCTGCGAGGCACTGGCCTGTGCCTCAGCTGAACAATATGCTCCCTTGAGCTATGGGAATCTTAGAGTCCCTATTACTTTCTTCTTTTTTCTTTTCTTTTTTTTCTTTCCCCCCCCACTTCAGCCTGTTTTTCCCACACTGCCTCCTGTCCTTTTCATTCCAGAGCATGCAGTGCATAAATACATGTGTGCATTAGCTCATGTGTATAGTATATCAAAGTGCATTTGGAAATGACTTAGCACAACACTGTTATCGTACCCAGTGGAAGCAGCCCAATGCCACAGGACACACTGACTGTGTTTTTGACAGCGGGCTCCAAGGATAACAAAATCATGTGTCTTGGTTTATGGGTGGGCAAATCTTAAAAAGTTCAGTTTGCACAGGCAGTGAGTTTGGAGTGAATCTTCTCCCTCCTCCTCCTTTTCCTTATTTTTCCAATCAATCCAGGTTCAGTGTCATCGGGCCAGCCAGGCTTTTATCGCGTGTGACAAAGTAAACACCAGTGTGGTGACAGCGAGCAAAAATGCGGTGGGAGAAATAATTTGGTTTACTTTAACCTCACAGAAACTAAACTGTATGAAACTGAAAGTGTTCAATTTACTCTGCCTGAAGCCAAATGCCAGAGACACATTAAAACATCTGTTTGCGTTTATAACCTGATTGACTTTGCCAATGATAAAATGGATTTTAATATGACAATTTGAGTGCCCAGAGAAGTGGTATTAAATAGTTTGCTATTTTTGCCCTGGGTCACTAATCATTTGAGTTCTAATCCGAAGCTCCCTGAAGACAAAGGGTATTTTCTTGCTGTCAGGCTTTGGGTGAGGTACATTTCTTCCTGAGGATCATATAAATGTGCTCGGACACATCATTGCTAGAACAGCAGTTCTGCTGGGTAAGGATTCATGCTGAACAGAATTTCTGGTGAGGTTTCAACATTTCTGACTTCCTCTGTTTCAAAAGAATCAAAATACACAAAGCAGAAGCCATGGCATGTTATCTTACTTTACATAAAAGCACTGAATTGGGGAAAATGTAACTGAAACATCATTTTAGTTTGCTTCAAAGTTGGATGAAGATCAGTAATCAACTCATAATCAATTATCTAATCCTCTTTCAATAAGAAACAAGGCTGAAAATCCCATCAAAAAGGCCTTTCTCCAAATGTGCTTGCTTCAATCTGTTATTCTTTTCTGGATCGAAGAAGATGAATGAATTGCACCACATCTTGGGCCTAGTTCTGAAGGTGTTTTGGATTAGCAGTGAATCATCATAATAAAATGGAAATAGAGGCTTCATGTCAGGTTCTTCAGACAAGTTTTGGGTTAGCAGTGTCTCATAGAGATGCTGTTCTGTAAGGGTAAACTCATACCCAAATGCTGCACCAAAGAAACCCCCCACCTCTCCTCACCAGAGCCATCTGTAAATTGAGTTTCCCAGATGCTGATAGGGATGGTTGAGTGTGAGAATGTGTGATGCTGGAAACTCGGTGAAGGCTTTGCAGAGCAGAGTACCACAGGTATTTTGTTGCTTTTCCTTGGCAGCAGTGTGTCTGCTTAGAATGTGAGATTCATGAAAGCCTCCAGCTCGGAGCAATGGGCTGTATCTTTCATTCAAAGGTGATGTTATTCAAAGATTCATGAGTTTGGATGGCACAGGGGAGATTTGGGGCTACTCTCATCTGAATTCTGAGCACAAGGCAGAGATCAGATTTCTGATGGTTTAGGATGGGGCTGTGACTTCAGCTTGAGCTAAAATGTCAGCTCAGAAATACATCAAATTTTCTGGTCAAGAAGTGACTGGAGAATCTCTAGGCAGGTTATTACTCTCTAGTAATACACTGTGTGTTAAATTTTTCATCTTCTATTGTTTAGGATCAGGTTATTGTTTAGGACCATTAGCTGTTAGCTAATGGTGTTGATGAAACTTTTTGATTAATGTATAGTGTTAAAATTCTTCCACTCTTTAGATCATTCATCAACAGAATTCATATGAATGGGAATTTCATGCATGAGCCTTTGCCAGATAGTCCAGAGGATTTATTTTCAATGAATGAATTATTTGCAACCTAAGCTTTTTGATTCTGATGTATGGTTTAAATAGGCTACAGTCTCCTATTGTATTAATAATTTCTAAATAATTATTCTCTGCTATAAAATGAAATAGAAAAATGAATAATAGTTACTCTGATAAGAAAAATGAGTATTGATCTGAGTAAGCAGTTTAGGATGATTCATTATTTGTGATGCACACAAACACACACTAAAAAAGAACGCCTTTAAAACAAGATAATGTAAACCCAAAGGAAATCAAGGCAAGTCAGGTAACTGAATCAGTTCTCTAATAAAGATATATAATGATGAATAATATGCCATTAAAAAATCTGGTCAATTCAATGTCCTTGCTAATCAATATGTTTGCATGCTCACGAGTTACCTCTCCAAACCAATGTCCGTGGCCACTTCCAACATAGGAGCTGGAATCACATGTCACTGCAGCCCAGCTTCCAGGCCCTTCAAGTGGACAACCTTTTCTCCTGGCTGGAGCCTGCCAGTGAGGCCTTCAGTCCTACTTTAGCAGAACTGGTGCCAAGCACTTTTTTGGTATGAGCATGAACAGATCTTTACAGGACCCAAGCTGGGGAAACCCCATACAAGCTCTGCAGCAAAACCCATGGAAATCAGATTTTGATCTGGCTAAGAATTTAAAAGGAAACAATCTGGACACAAATAGTTTTCATTTTTTTCCCCCTTCCCCCTTCCTAACATGAGGCATCCCTTCTTTTTTCCCCTGCATAGTTTGAGGGAAATATCTCAGTAAGCAATTAGAGGATTTTCTCCAGCAAACAGGGATCTCGCAGTGTGATGTTTTTCATCTGGCATGGCTTTGTTACTCTCATTGTGGGCCGTTGTGCTGAATAGAAGGCAGACATTACTCAGAATGAGAGCGGAGACTGTCTGTTTCTGAGAGCTGAGGCTTTATTTGAAATGCATGCTTTGCCAGTGAAGCCTGTGTGTGCCTCTCTTTTATATTGCAGCCCCTCAGATGTGTGTTACAGGGCTGAAATAGTGCACAGATCCTTTGCCTTCCAACAGGCACTAATATTACACTTTTTACTAAGTCCACCATGAACAAGTGAATGAGGGAATCACTGAAACTGAATCAACTTACCTTCTGCTCCTACAGTGCACGAAATCGAGGTTTCTGCCAAACATTTGGCAGAACAAGAGGTGCACTTTCTTTTTTTGAGCTGAAGCGTTTCTAGTTCCAATAGAAAATATATAAATGAAAAATGTGTAATTAAATAAACCTTGAAACACTTTCACAGCACTTACACACGTGTCAGTCTGCATGGACTCTGGCCTTAGCTGCACAGTTGGGTTAGCATGGGCCATGCTCACTTTGAGGATTCTGAGTGGTAAAACGTGGAAATACCCAAACTCAGAAAATCCAAAATGTCTTGCTCACTCTTGTCACTTCTTGTCACCTGGGTGCATTCACACCTGGTGTTCTTCTTTCCATCTTTGGCAATGATAATGTGCCATTCATGAAAATGACTGGCTTCATAAAATAGAACCAGGATATGCTACAGGGAGAAATTGGAGTTTGGCGCCATTGTTTATGGGGACAGCCTGGCAATATAAAATAGCCTCAAAGAGGAGAGAACTTGCCATGATGGCCAAAGTTAGAAAATATAGGGATAGAAGAGTTATCAGTCCCACCTCCCTTTCTCTATCTTTTTTCCACTAAAACTCTTATTTAATGCAATTTTAAAATAGACTCCCAGTACAAAGTACAGATAACCCTGGAACTTGTTTAAATCAAATTTGTGCATGCTGAGCTTTGCTCTTATTTCTTACGAAAGAGTTCCTCTGCATCCAATATTTCTTTGCAGCAAGAATACGTGCAGCTCATCAGAGGGTGTGCATAGCATAGCAAAAGAAAAAATACATAAAAACTGGCAGCTGTCAGAGTTAGCATCAAGCCAAGTGCACGAAGCTGAAGCTCTGTCAGTGACCCCAGAGTGGGTGCAGCACACACAGAGGGATGTGTGTCCCCAGCTGCTTCCCACTTGTGCTTCAGAGCTGATCTGCAGCACTGATGTGAGCAGCAGCAATTCCTGTGACAATAATGACAGTCACACTGGAGCCTGCATTTAGTGCTTGGACTCTTTCTTAGGAGCAATGGGCAATGGAGAGAGTCAAGCTCTTGAAATATATATATATTTTGTTATGTGCCTTGTTGAAACCACGGGTTTGTTTTACTCAGTTTAGTGAATGGTGACATATTTTTAATGAATCAATTCAGGATAAACCTGAAGAGTTCTATCAATTACAGCATTTTAGAAGGCAGTTGTCATTCAGACATCTCTGAGCTGTCCATATCTTTGTCAGAATACCTGAATTTTATCAACCATTTGGCCTGGGCTATTTCTCAGATAATATTTCTCATCCATGTGTCTCACTTCACTTTGAGGAGGTGTTGAACCTACACTTTTTTCATAAAATGCTCTGAGACCTTACAAACGCTATCCAGGAGAAAAGTGTTACCTTAGGCAGCTTGAAAACCTGAAGCTGAATGTAGAGAGGCCACATCTAATTCTTGGAGAGGCCAGTGAAGCAGGCAATGTCTAATAAAAATCCCAAGTACAGGACTTGGATTGAACTCAGGCTGCAGTGATTCATGGTTTAAGGTTCCTGGCTCGCTCCCTAGTGCTAGGCATGGTGAGAGACATCCTGCTGCTTAATAATCCTACAACTGAGCTGGATTTTGCTTGGCAGAATAAAAGGTGTTGCAGATGATTTCATGTGCCCACCTTACTACTAAGTAAACAGGTAAAGTATTGGTTAAAGGTTATTTAAGATGGTATTTGAGAATGTCAGAGTGTTACAGATGAAATGCAATGCTAATAGAGAGGCTTAGCCTGTATTTGTTAACTCTGAGGTGGAAGGGGCTGTTTTTCACCCTGAACTGGAGAATTTGAAGGACTAGCAGGAAGTGATGGCTACAGGATACAAAGGGGTGGGGGAAGCCATCAGGTTTTATTGCTGTTCAGTAAAAATGATCACATTACTCCCAAGTGGCAGAGTTGCATACGTAGAATAGGTTTTCATCTAGCAAGCAACCTTGAAAATGCCATACCTGACTGTACATGATGCATGTTTTATCCATGTCTTGCATCTCTGGTACCTCAGTGCCTTCTCTTTTCTCTTTTCTTTCCTTTTCCCCTTTTCCTTTATTATGTAGACATTATTACTGGATGAGTATGGTCATCACTGCATGAATTCAATTTATTTTAAGGTTTCTTTGCTAGAGATATTTATGTGCTGATTACTCTCATATTGCATATTCTTTTTGTAAGATATGGGGCTGAATTCAACTTATGAAGTTAATATTTCTAAACTTTACATTTTTGAATTCTGTGATGTCGTTTTTAGAGTTACTTGCATGTGTCTCCACCTTAAGAGCTTAAAAAGCCCACCAAATTACTTTTCTGGTGAAGCCAACTGCACTTGGACTCCAGGTTTACAAAGGATTCCCTTTCCCCAGGCAGGCTGTGTCATCAGGGCTGTGCTAAGTGCTGTGCAGTTTAGGATCACAGAATCACACAAATTTAGCATTAACCCGGCATGGGGAACCCAGCAGAGCAGTCCACCTCAGGGTTTTAGTGTTTTTTTCCTCCTGCTCAGCTGCTCTTTTGCCAGAAAGCCAGCTTTCTTCAGCCTTCCCTGTGACCCAGGTCCCTTCCCTGTGGAGAGAGCTTTGGAAAACCCAGTCTCTTATTCTCCAACACCGAGTTTCTTCTTTACTGATGGAACACATGAACTTCATTTTGGCTGTTGGAAAACTTTACTTAGTTTCATTTTGGTTTGGCTGAAACCTTCCCCTCCTCCAATTAATGAACATGAGACTTTTCCTGAGATGTTTCCCTCCCATCTCAGGAGGGGAGAGGTGTCTTGGGTCTGTTGTTAGTCACTGGTGTAGGAGAGGGGAAAGCTACGTACTGCAATTCTCTTTCCATTACAGACTCGAAGGGTGTGATGTGTTCCCTCTTTCTCTTTTGGAAACTGAAGTGCTCATCTCTGCTTTTCATTGGGGAAAGTGTCTTATGGTAAATATTTTAGAGCTGTTTCAGTGTTTCATGTTTGAACTTGGGGAGATTGGAGCTTTTTGGGTTTCTTATCCCATGCTTGACATCACTTTGGCAATGAGAACAGCTTGGGCCAGCCTGTGAGAGAGTCTGTAGAGAATTCCTGTTGGAATGTTGTGCTACTCTGCTCTCTACTTTGTGATTCTTCCCGGCAAGATGTGCATTGGGAAAAATGTATTCCAGTTTCTTTGTAACTAGGAGTTTTATTATGTCTTGTTAAAAAAAAAAAAAAAAAAAAAAAAAANNCAAAAAAACCCCCACAAAACAAAAACTTAAAAGCAAAAAAAAAAATCTTCTCTACTTTTATTGAGAATGCTGTAGTTCTTATAACTCAATTTCCTTAACCTATCAAGTGCTGTTTTAACCAAAGAATCTCAGTTTTAGGGAAAAGCTTCATATCTAAATAGCTAAGATACAGAAGGGGAATAAGAAAATGTTAAACATGTACTCACTGAGAGATTTTGAGGCTTGAGTTTTTGGGGCTTTCAAGGTCAGGAGCACTAGTACAGATTAAAAGAACTCATTTCAGTAAGGTTCATTAAATCCATGAAACAGAGATTTAATACTCCTTACATCTCTGACAGTTTTTTAACCTTATATCTCAAATCAGCAACTATTTTCGGAGGTTTATAGGTAAAATAGTTTTGAAATCAAGCCAGGAAGTTACAGACTTTGACTGTTGTGGACAAGAAAGGGGAGAAATTTTAGTGGCTGGTGGTCCATAGATAAAGCATTTTGCCAATAATCACCTTTTATTGCTTTGAATACAGATCTGAACTTCAGTCCCACATGAGTCGTGGTCTCTAACATGAACAGTTTTCGGCTCAGAATCAACTTCTGATATTTAAATGAGAGTGCAAGCTTTGTCAGAACATTGCAAAGATGAACATGTTTTGCAAATTGAGGGTTGCAACTATTAATTTTACATCCATACCATTTTGGGTAGTATTTAAAAAGTCTAAAAGCTTAAAAGTGATGCATCGAAGAATGCTGTCAAGGAGGTTTCAGAGAACAAGAACCTTGGGCAAGAATACTAATCAAGTAATTCTGTGTCCTTTTAATCCTTTTTCATGATTCAATATAACTTTGGGACTACTTGGGTTGAATAAATTGTATCCATTTGGTGAGTTGAAAGAATTTATTCTCTTGGGGGGAAAAATAGATTTTCTGGCACAGTTTTTAAGATGCTGATTGCTGATAGTGGTGTGCCAAGTCAGGTTCTAGCATAGTGATGATCACTGCCTGTCTCAAGGGAATTTTTTCTCAGGCTAAACTTCCAAGGCAGTTAGCTACTTGGCCTTCAGCAGGAATTTTAATCCTCTCTGAACTCTTCTGGAAATCAGTAGGAACTCTGCCTGACTTTGGATGCCTGTAAGAGCCTGAGCTGGTACTTTGGTGTGCTTCAGACACCTTTGGAAATCCATCCATTTGCTGTTCCAAACTGACCAGAAGTTTTGGAGCACTGCCCCAAAACAGACACTGTGTTTTAGCCAGGAGGCTGCTCCATTTCCTTGGTGAGAGAAGGGATGCTTAGATAAATAGTCTGTCAATTTGTTAAGCATGAGGGATCCATAAAAATGAAAGTTATTATTGCAGCAGGAATTTTCCCACAGCAAAAACAAAACAGAGCTGACTTTCATCCACAAAAATATTGCAAGTGAACCACTTGTTTGCTTCTTACCTCTGTTAGCCTGCTTTATACGAGCCTTTATGAGGATTTAGGTGAGGAGCACAGGCATGTTGATCCTTGCATCCACAGAAGAATTCTATGAGCTAAACACATGTTCTGCCATTGGCACATTGCTGCTGTCCTGCCAAAACCCTCCTCCGTGCTTGGCTTCTGCAGCAATGAGCATGGGTGGAGGAAGGAAGGAACAGCTGGGAGGTGATTATGGTTTCCTGATGCCCTGCCCCACCCATGGCACAGGTTAGCTCAGTTCTGAGTCGCAGGCAGCTGGTAGAAATCCCCAGGAGACTCTCCATTCATCCCCTGCTTTATCTCCACCCAGTACCTGGCACACATCCTCTGCAGCAGGCGGCTCCTGCTGCTGCTGCTGCTGCTGCTGAAGGAATTGCTTTTCCCAGTTCCATCCTCCCTCCTTCAGCTCTTTCTCTCTTTGGGATGTTGCTTGGAAGAAGAACAGACTCAGTTCTGTTCTTTGGATTTCGGGACAAGTTTGATTTTAATAGGACTTGTGTGCATGGAAGTTTTATCTGGAAGCCCAGGGGGCCCTAGATGATTTATTCTAGTTTTTTTGAAGGATATGTTTCTGGAACTAATTCCAGTTAAAAAGCTGAGGTCCAAGAAGACCAGAAAACTATTCACTGGGGAGGGAGAGAAAATATGCTGGAAGAAGCAGAATGAAATTTCCAAAGAACACTGTCTACCTCTGTCCTGTTGGAAAGTTCACCTTTCCCAACACAGAGGATATCTTGAGCATTGAATGACAGATAAAGCTTGTGCCATTTAAAATATTCCTTGTGCTATCTGCCAATAATACACCCTGCCACAAATTTATCAGCAATTTACAAGGCCAAATTCAGAATCAGTTAATTTAGCAGTCTGTAATATCCCCTTGTCTGATAAATAAACTATTTCAATACCAACAGAGTGGTGAGACCAGTTTCACAGACTAGTGCTGAACCATTTTACAGCCTAGCAGAAAGCAGAGTGAATTCTGGATCAAAGGATGACCAATACTAAGTCCAGGACTATAAGCTGCAGTTATCTGATGTCCTGGTGAAGGGCGAGCCACAAACAGAGCTATTGGCTGACACCCCTGGAAAGTAGTAGTAATAATAAACATCTGGAGGGTTTGACATACTCATGGTTGCCAGTAAATAATCCCTGGCTCTGAAGCAATTCCTTTGGAGAAGCAGTTTGAGATATGGAGAATCTAAAAAGTAATTGTGTGATGGAATGGTGGACAATATCCTGATAAATCAGGACCCCTCATGTGTTGGCATAAATAATGAACAGTCATAGGAAAAGGGGTAAAAAGGGGTCAGGTTGTGATAGGAGTCAGCCATGGAGGGAGGGAGAAGAACCACCAAGTGGTAGCTCATCCCTCTGGAGCACCTAAAAATGCAGCCCTTCATTTCTCACAGGGACCAACAGCAAAACCAACGGAGTGGGCTTGTGCAGCCAGCAAGAGAAATGCTTGTGCCCACTGAGGATTTGATGCACATTTAATTGAGTTCAGTATAAACCTCCCAGTAAGTGCTGAGAGACTGGGATCTGGCCTGCAGAGCTGCCTGTTTACATCCCAACCTGCAAACATGAGTCCACATGCCCAAGGCAGCACTTCACACTTTGGTGTTTACCCCCATTCTCAGGGATTCCTTTTGATGAATGCCCCAATTAACTGCTTGCTGCAGCTTTCATCTAATTTTCTGTGTCTGTCTCATCTATTGGATATCATGAACACACTGGTAGTGCAGTTGCCATGTACTGAGGACATCTTGCTCTGGTTTTCTCCTTTCTTTTCCCCCTGCAGCCCCACTTGAGGCAATCAGGGCGTATGTGCAGATGAAATCGGTCTCATGCACCCACACCAGCATTATTCTCTTGCATTAAAGCCTCATACCCAAGGTATTCATGACCTAATTGAGGCTGGTGGGAGCCCTGCTGTACAAACCCATGGGGCTGCTTCCCTTCAGGTAAACCCTGTTGACAGGCAGAAGGTTACTGCTTGTAGAGGCAAGTTCCTTGCCCCAGTGCACATAGTGCTGCAGATACATCATCAGATTAGTCAAATGTCTGTGAAAAGGAGTCTGTCTCCACGGTTCCAGTTGCTCCTTGCCTGCCTTTGATATTCCTGTGCTTGCACAAGGAGTTTGACCATGCTGGCATTACGCAGGGCTCGCTCATAGAGAGCTCATTGTCTGTGGCCTTCTCCCAACAAAGCACTGAGGTGTGGGGCTTAGGCACAGGCGTGGGATGTGCTTCCCATTCAAATAATAAATCAAAAGATAATTGCTGCCTTTTAGCAGCAGTATCAATAACCCGATAAGATAGCTTTTACTGAAAGGAAAAAACCTGCCCTATCCGGTGTTTGGGGCTACAGGTGAAGCAATTTAGAGCTGGAGGGCCACTGATCAAACAGTGCAGATCATTACAGCCATAGGGGTTTCCTGTAAGGAATCCTAGATGAATACATGCCCAAGTATTCATTAAATGTCATGTAAGAATGAAAAAAAAAAAACAAACCAAAAATGGTTTGATCACGTTGATGCTGTCTTATGCACTTGCAAAAAAGTGCCACAGAGAGGTTCCAAGGTGTCCTCAGTATTGCAAACAGCACTTGCATTCACACAGTCCACTGCCTGGGCTTGTTTAAGAGGCATATTTTTATTTATTTTGACATTCATTTTTGCTTATTTTTATTTTTTTCCTTCTTTTTTTTTTTACTTCTGTGTTGTAATATTTAGTGCTAAATTTAAAAAAAAATTTAGTGCTAAAATTCAATACTCATACTGCATTTACTATCCTATGTATTCTATCATGCTCTAAGTAACATTCTATTTAGAATTTAATGTTTTAAAGAAGCTCTTCTGAGAAAACCTTCATATTGAAAAAGAGTTTTATTTGTTCCAAGTCGGAGCACAAAACATGTTTTGGAGCACTGGAATTTCCCACGGGGCAGAGATCCTGTTTTCCAACCAGCTCTGGTATATGGGCTATGAAAACTCCTTCTGATTTGCCCAAAGAGGACTTGGCTCATCATCCTTTCTGAAGTTTATTCAAGGGCAAAAAGATGGGGTGATTATTGTGAAGAAATCTCATTTTGGTTCATTCCCAGAAGACCAAAGTAAAAGCCAGCAAAGAGCCTGATGCTGTCTCACCCACCAGCTGTCATTTCGAACCCAGATGCTCCACATCCCTTGCCAGCTTCTCGCTGGGGGATTGGGAGGAGGTAGGCAGGGCTTAAAAAATAAAATAATTTTAAAAAGAAGAGAAGGAAAGTTGAATATTGTTTGCTCAAACTATGGTTTAATGCAAAGAAAACATAAATAGGAGGCCTTGGTAGCCACATGAGTCATGCATTCCCAACCTTATGACAAGCTGTGTCCAGCTTTGCATATTAATGGAAGTGTTTAATGATAAATCCCTTCTAGATTTTGGCTATGGGGCTCTTTCCATTTCATGTTTTGAGGAGTTTCTATGTGTAGATACATATGTGGTTCCCATTACTTGGTTAACCAAGCACACATTAAGAGAGTTGTCCTTGGGTGGTAAAATGTTACCTCCACTTTATGGATGCAAACTCAGAGACACTGAGATTTTTAAAGTCTTCATCCACAGCCTGTAGGCATTAGTGGGAATCTTTTCCTTATGGATCATGCCCTTAGTAACTTGCCTGAGGGAACTGCTGTGGTGACTCAGTCAAACTGCTCACTGAGTATTTGATACTTTTTTTTTTGTCCAGCAACAAAATATATCTGAGTATTTTCTACAGCGTATATAAAACTATATTTTAAACTCATAGCTTTGCTCTTAGTGCATTTCCTCTCAATAGGAATAGAGCTGACCAATAGGTCAGGTCTTTCATTATCTTTCAAATTTTGTCAGTTATAATAAGGTGCCTAAAAATACTGAAATATTTCAAAAATTACTAGTCCTGGCTGACCTGAAAGCCATGGATGTGTAAGGATAGCTCATGGTTAAGATAAAAATCCTTGTGCTCTGTCTTTGTCTTTTTCTTTTTCTACATATCATGGGTCTAGATACTTTCTCAAAACCATTATTAGGTTTACTATAAATACTTAATCAAGGAATTTATATTGCAATTATGCAAGTAGACAAATATTTGTTGCCCCCAGCACTGGAAATTCAAATGACTTGCTTTACAAAGCACTGTGCTACCAGTACAGCTTGCATTCAAGCCTTTAACAGAAGTGTAAAATGTGGTTCCTTGGTGAAAGCTGGAGCAATCCTGATCTTTTCCTGGCCTTTGAGCTTTGCTGTGTTTACATGGTTGTCAGCTCTTATGTGAGTGTGAAGTGATGCACAGCAAGCTGCCCATGAGTAATAACTGAATGCAAAGGCTCCAGACTGAGCAGATTTCACCTGATACAGAGGAGTTTTAATTAGAACTAATGGGGTAAAACTGAGAAAAAGGCATATTTGGGCTGGATGTCAGGAAAATGTTCCTGGTGGTGAAAGCTGTTATGGTGTGTTCTTCCAAGGGAAGCACTAGTAGCAGTCTGTGTAAATAAATCACAAAAAAAAATATATTGTAAAGATGGAACTGTTTTTGGGCCAATGAGGACTGGTTGATTTGACTGCAAAGCTCATTACTCAGCTTTTTCCTCCTCAGAGTCCCACGATTCATTTTATTTTCCTGAGTGTACCATGGAATTATGGCTTGGTTTGGGAAAATAAGCCAAAATTGATAGACCTGGAAAAAAAATTATTTATCTGTTCCATCATTCCTTGTTTATAATGTTTGTTTAGGTAACTTTAAAAAAAATAAATCCCATATAAACTTTTTCATTATTATATCAATTGTTCATGTGTATTAATTAATAAAAAAACCCAAATTCCTCTGTGACATTGACACTTTGTCCCACGTGTGCTTAATGTTACAGACTTGTCCAAAGAGAAAGATTGTGTTTATTCAGCTTCTGAGGAACGATGGTAGAACCCCTTTGAAATGCTGACCTCAGCACCCCAACCATGAATTTCCAGTGAGGTAACTGGTCCAGAGTGGGCCAGAATGAAGCAGCAGTGACTAAGCAGTGGTTTTAGTGTTCACCAGGTTCCTTCTTTGATAACCATGGCTCTGGCTGGTTCTCTACAGGGTGCAAAATTAAATGATGCTGCTTTGTGAAGCTGCATTGTGAGCTGAGACAGTGACAGAAATGATTCCAGAGAAAAAAACCCCAGAGAAAAGAAATGCTAAAGATGTCTTCATTTACTATACAGATGAGTGAGTTTCCTTTTGAAAATGGAGAATCCCTGCTTTATTTCTCTTGCTGTGGAAGTTAGGGACCAGTTGCTGCAGCTGGAGTTATGAGACAGTTTTAGTCGGGGCATGTATTTATCCAACATGTAGTTCAGTGACACTTGGTGTGAAGCATTTGGGGGTTATGGAGAACAAATTATGGAGTAGCAATTGATTTATCTGTGTGACATTTCAATGTCACCTGATAGGGCTTTCTTCATAATCATGCACTGAAAATTGTCTTTGTCATTCTACATTTCTAATAGGAAACACTTGATAGAAAGTAAACCCTGTTCTTTTTTAATGTTGTTTAATGAAATTGTTCTATCTACCCCAACTTTTGTGCCATTAATCTTATGCTTTCCATTAATATTTTCAGGCTTATTTTTCCCTAAGGTAGCACATCCCGTTTTTGTCCTCCCCAGCAAATAGCAGAAATTCAATAATTTCTATACCAGGACTATAAAACAGACACAGTATCTTAATTTGAGAAGTCAGGAAGCTGCTCATGTTGTAAGACAAGCATTGAAATTTTTGAGCAGTGCATTAGGATGTTCTGTTCTTCTCCATTCTACCACCAAAAAGAAAGAAAAAAAAAAGAAAAAAGGAAAAAAGGCGAGGCAACCTTTGAAATCTGGGATCCTGTTTGTATTTGCCCAGATTTGCTGAGGCATATGGGAACATACATTGACTGTGCAAGAACTAAATGTCCTTGTGACTCTGTCTCTGGGGGACCATGGTGAGACTCTTGCTAAGACTGCAAATCAGGATCTATGGAACAAAATGCTGGATTTTGTCTTAGCACTATTAAAAGAAATAGCATTTTAATTATATGTGCTATTGGCGTAATCCTTCCAAAACGGACAATGATTTATATATTTCATGTGAGGACAGGATTCCTTCGGGGATGACTCATTGTTTTAGTCTGGAATAATTCCAATGGGAACCTTTTTCAGAACTGGGTTATACATACCTTTCATGGTCTTAGTTTGGGATTTTTTTTTTTTTTGTCTTTCATTCTGTCTGATATGTGTGCTTGGCCTATTAAAATTAAATTGTCTCTTTCCCTTCCGAGTCAAATCCAGTTCATATTTACCAAGACCTTATATGGAGAGGGGAGTGTGTATGTATATATACATATACATATATATATATATATATAAGAAATACATGTATACATAAATGTATTTATGTATGTGCATATACAGGGGAGAAAAAAAAAAAGAGCTGGATCTATTGCAAAGGCAGTGTTTATTTTTTAGTAAAAGGGTGAATTTTGTTTAAGCACATCTTTTCACATCTTAGTTTGACCCAAAGACAACAATTGCCAGCATAACTGCTTCCATTTATAGAAATAATTCCATAGTGTAGATTGTGGGACTACACGGATGCTGTGGCCTCTGAGCACTGAATTTACAGCCAGTGGAAGCAGGACAGACTTGGATCATCTGATCTGGGAACAGACTGTCTTCACTCACAGTCCTGGTCTTGGTGGCACGTTTTGTCACCTTTCTAAATTGATTTTTGCCACTATTATGGATCAGAGCAGTCAAGATACTTCTGTAGCATGGACAATAAAGAGCTGGGAAGCAGAGTTGCCCTGGGGAGTCGTCTAAAATGTTCCAGTAAAGGGCCTACTGCATCAAGGATTTGAGGTCATCTCCATTCGTTACTCTTTCTGAAAACAGGTCAAATATTTGCCTTTCTTCAGTCATTGGGGACCTCCTTTTGTCTCCATAACTTTCCATCAATGCTAACAGTGTCCCTGCCATGCCACTCTGCACTCTAGCCTCCATCCCTTCTGGCTATCATCTCTTAAGAGATCCCTGACTTTGCTTTGACTGCTTAGAACTTCTTCTTCCATTGAGCCCTATTTGTGAGTGAAAAAGTTGGATACTCCTTGCTGGTGAAACCTGAGGCATAGAAAACATTGTGCACCTCAGCCTTACCTGGGTGTGCTGTTGTAAAGTTCACCCACCCCTTTATGCAGAACCACTTCCTTTTCCTCCTTCTGCTATTGAAGTGATTCTAGAAGTTCTTGTAGTTTTTAACATGCCAGTTTGGACTCTTTGACTTTGCTAAAAGCATCCTTTTGTGCCTGAGCAATGTTTCTGTGTTCATCCTCTGTAGCCTGTCCTTGCCTCTATTGTCTGTCTATGGCTTTTTGCACTGGAACTGTCAGGATTTCCCAGTTTAGCCAAGCTGCTCTGCTCATATGCAGAGCACAGGGGTGGAGCTTTCTTGTGCTGAGAAGAACATGACCCTGGAGACAACTTCAGTCTTTTAGAGCCCACAGGATGCCACCCACTAGTTCCCTGCAACAGACATCATCTGCTTTCCTGAAATTCAGGGTCTGTGCTCTGCTGCTTGCCTTCCCTGTGTTCCTCAGGATCTTGAATTCTGCTGGATATTAGTGAAAGTCAAAGGTAATTCTTCTGCATGAGTGCCAAAATAGTTAAATTTCAATTAAAACGTTTTGAATATCTGTTGCAAATGTCAGATTTTTGTACAAAGTTCTTCCTATGCATCACATTACACTGGTACTGCTGGGTTAATGGTAGAACTTGATCTTAAAGGTCTCTTCAAACCTTAATGATTCTAAGATCATGGAAAACAGTGACTGAGGAAGAGAAATTTGAAGAATCCATTCCAAAAGACACATTGAAAACAGTGGTGTCAGTCAACCAGCCCTAACTATAAAAAGATTTCCAGTCTTGGGGACCAAAATCTCAAGACATAAGGTTATGAGATTTCACACTACATGGCTCAAGTTTGGAAGGTTTCATCATCATCAGGTCTGTATGAGAACCCCAGCCCTGATTTGGTCATGAAACCAAACCCCAAACCACTGGCTAAACCTAATTTAGATCTGGATCTGAGCACCCACTTCCTTTTCTTCATTTCCAATCAAAACAGGTTTCAGTTTTGGTTGGTTTGAATTCCTGGTGAAATCTCTTGTTGGTTATTGTTAACTTTTTCTCCCATCACTGTCTACGATCTCAAAAAAACCCCAAACAAACAAACAAAAATATCAGACCTGAAAATAATCCCCCCTCCTCTTCACAGGACGTTTCAATTAACCAAAACCACTGTCAACAAATGAAAGTATGACAAAACAGTGGTGGTTTCCTAGCCCTTGTTTTTATAGTTATTAATTATATTTGGTTTTGGTCCTAAAATGAGATGTAAATATTTCATAAATCAGGTGAATTTGTTATTTTTATAATTACATTTTATTGGATAAATGACAGAGTATATTTAAGTGGGCATAGATTCTACCCAAATATTTTAAGCGGTTGTGTTAGCAGTCTGTTGCAGATGTGTTTATTAAATCTGGCACACAGATAAGGATTAAAAACTTGTTCTTCCCTCCAAGTATTATGCCTTAAAAAGCAAATCTTGGGACAACCAACACACATCTGACTTAAGGCTCAGTTTTGAGTATAAATCCTAATGACTTCATTTAAATGAGTAGGAGAATTGGACAGTCTATATAGAAATAGATTTATTGATCTTGTTCAGGTTTGTATACCCTCATGGAAATCTCAGATGATTTCACAGTATATTGATAAAAGGAATTGAAAGCCAAGTCCAACTGAGATTCTGTCTCTGATCTTATTGCTGCCAAGCACTTTTGTTTTCAGACATTTATATCTGTCTCAAATGAGGACCTGTCATGAACTTTTTAGAAAAAAAAACATGTATGCTTTTTCTTCCTTTCTTTTATGTGGTCGTGCAAATAAATGGAATAATTGGCAATTTAAAACTTGTATTCTTTTATTGTAGTGTTCCCTTTGGAAACAGTAAAATGGATGCTCTAGAGGTAGCCAGCCCCTTACACTGACACCTCTGGAATACCCACAAGGTGTTCTATTTGAACACATTTGATTAAGAATTAGTACATTGGTGAGGAACAAAAATCTATCCTGAACTGAAGATACATGTAGGTAAGATACATAATGTAATACACCAGGGGAAAACACGTGGAAACCCACAGCATTAAATCTGTTTAAGGGATTAAATAGATTTGGACCCTGTCTCTTCCCAAAGCAGGTGAAAGAAGCTGGCAAGATATGGCCAAAGTTTTTTCTTATTTGCTGTGGGGAAGGAGGGACTTTGGTCTAGGACAACTATAAAGTATTAATCTGTGGTGTGGAGATGTAATAATGATTGGAGGTGAGAGGGGAATCTGGAATTCCTGGTTCTTATTGGGGTACAGCTTAACCACCTCCCTTTTCTTCCTAACACACCATTCAACCCTTACACAACAGTCTTAGCATGAAATGTCAACATTTTATTACTCAGGGCAGAGGAAGCAGCTGTTCTTTTGGGCTCTGCTCTGATCTGTGTTTTGAGTGAGCCATCCTTTAGCTTGGTGGAATTTGGTGAGCAAAAGCAGAGCCCATGCAGGGCTGCCAGGACCTGCTGCTCAGATGGGAGCACTGAAAACAGGGAGCCAGCAATTTGTTTTACATGACAAATTCACCAACACTAGAAAGCATTTTTTAAAAATTACGATTTTTAGGGAGTCAGACAGTGTTTACACACACAATACTCGTCTGTATGCAGACAGAGGCTGGCATTATGCCAAATGCCTACACATCCAGAGCCCCATCCTCAGCTGGTATGTATCACTGTAGCTCCATTGACTTCAATGAACTGGCGCCAGTTTACATTAACTGAGGAGCTGTTGCTGTATGTGGAACGATTTCTTTTTACCCCCTTCTTTTTATTTTTTTTTTCCATTAAAAACATGGAAATGTCATCCTTGTTAGCCCACAGGACCCCTTATTTGGGAGACTTTCCTCTTCTCCTTTGATATTCTTTCTTTTTTCTTTAGATTATTTCTATTTCTACCAAATTTAAGGTCTATTCCCACTAGTTTTCTGAAGGTAGTATGTTGGGAGTGCCTTATGCTTCTTGTCCTATGCCTGAGGGACTCTCATAGAATTTTTTAAGTTGAAATCTCAGAGCTGTAGGGTAATAATTCCTTACCCTGTGATTAAAATATGCATTATATCATTGAAGTGGTATCCCTTTCACATTGCTGTGATACATATGCATCTCCCACAAAAGAGCAATCAGATTAATATTTCTGGTCATTTCCCAGGAGCTCATGGAAGCAGTGGCTGAAGGGAGACTGCTGACCAAAAGCAGCCAAAAAAAGATCCTTCTCCTAAATTTAAACTCTCTCAAGGCAATATGTAATAAAATGAAAGCTGGCTCAGGCTAGGATGCTGTTGGCTGAAATGGGTAATGAAGTCTGTAATCAGCTTTGTCACACAGTGCTTTGGCCCAGGAAATGTACATTTATATGTGTAGCCTCCACACATGTCCTTTCATGTAAGAATAAGTCCAACCTGTGTAAATATTTCCTCTACATAAACATATGTTCACATGTCCGTTCAATGTCCAGTGGGTCTCACAAAAGTGAGATTCTTTCCTTTCCTGAACTGATTGAAGTGTTCTAGTCTAGGAACTGGTGTGTAATTCCTTAAGGGATGTTTCATATTGGTTTTGAAATTCTTTTTAAAAGCTTCTTTGAACTCTAAGGATCCCTGTTAATAAGTTTTTCTTCCTTAATCATTAAGTTGTTGTCTTTTGTCCTTGAGAAGATGGATGCTTTGGATACCTTCTCTGTTCTATGTAAAAATTCTGCTTTATCTTTGTCTTTGCCATAACAATTTTGGACATTTTCCAATTTTAAATGAACTTGTAGTAAGCAATGAGTGTTTGAAGAAGGACTTCATGTCTAATATTGAATGAGTGTCTGAATTTTTCCTCCTAATCTTTTGTTGCTCTCTTACCTACCCTGTATTTTCTCATGCAGTCATCTTGAGTCACATACCCACAGTCTGGCCAGATGTTCAGAAGAGCTCTGCTTCTATTCTGGCATTTTAATAAGTAGCCAGATTTTGTAAAGTAAGTCCCTGCTGTGTGTCTGAAATGAGAGTTTCTGGGCAATGTAAACTCTTGAAAATTAATGTTACGTGCCTAAATTGTAGAGAATTTTCTTTTTTTTTTTTTTTTGAAAAGCAGGCTGAGTTTAGGAGTTTCTGAATTACTCAAAATTTATGTCATATAATTTCCCTACTACAACTTGTCAACTTGAGGTGCCAGCAGCCTTCTCACAAGTGCTGTGTTTTCCTTAAAACTTAAGTGCATGGAAAGAAATTCCTAGATATAGGGAGGCGTGGAAAACAAGCAACTGTTGACAACACAACAATTCATTCATTTCCTAACATCACAGGTCACATACTGTATTTTAAGTCAAACAATAAGGCCATTGTTCACACGGGAAAACAAGCACAGTTTATGTAAAGGTTAAAGGACTGCAAAGGTGAAAGGCTGGCTTGTTTTTGGCAAGCTGTGGTTTGCTCCTCTCAGGTGAAATGGGGAGGTTTCATGCTCTGGCACTTTGCTGGAGCTCCTGCAGAGCAGAGGGGAGGCAGCTGATGCTCTTTGCCATGGCCAATCTCTCCTCACTGTTTCCTTGTGCTGTATCCAGCTCCACAGTTTCCAGCTCTGTTGTAAACTTTGCCTCTTTCCTTTGTGTTTATACGGTGTCTTATTCCATGCAAGCCAGATTTCATCCCAAAGCTTTCTTTTCCTTCATGACATTTTAATAGGTACAAGGAGATGTTCAGTGTTATAAAGAGGGGGCAAGGATCAAAATCCTTGGCATTTCAGTGAAATTGGCTGCTTAACTGCCCTTCAGAGTCTCTCCTCTTTGTTTTCTCCACTGACAGGCAGCTTGGGGTGGGAATTTTTATTGAGTCACTCTCTAGAGACTGTTTCTTTAAGGAACCTTGGATGAGGACTATTAGTTCTCCGGCCACTTGAATTTATCAGCATCTGAGAGGAATTACAAGGATCACTCCACATCAGAAATCACTTGTGTCATGACTGATAAAGTGATATTAAAAGCTGCAGCAGTTGTCATCTATCAACTCCTATCTTCTCTATCAGATGTACTTGTCAAGTTCAACTGTTTTTCTTTCTGGAATATCCTGCAAATGATATTTTATAGCCAGGGTAAAAAAAACCAAAACCCTTTCTTGTTAAAAACTGGCTTTGTTCTAGATTGAAATTACAGAAAATAATTTGTACTCCTAATTGGAAGTTAGGTATACAAGAATTGTTTAGTCAGAGGTATGGATGGAGAGAAGACCTCAAATGTAATATTGATGTTTATGTTAGCAAGCAAAATTTAATATTTTAAATTGCATATATATTTTAAAAAGTAGAGGGAAGGCTGGAAAAATGAAAGCCTGTAAGATACTGATTTTGAAATTTAGTGCTGGTGTTTTTTATGCAACTGTGTAAATGCTACAATTCTGTCATTAAGTTTGCAGAAACAAGT
Organism: Toxostoma redivivum; assembly: GCA_013397375.1. NCBI lineage: Eukaryota > Metazoa > Chordata > Aves > Passeriformes > Mimidae > Toxostoma > Toxostoma redivivum. Next base: position 666,247 of record VXBI01005186.1, on the reverse strand, counting down.
GCTCAAGTTTTGGCAGCATGAAGCAGATTTTTCTGACATTTAGGAGTCTAATTGTGCAGAGACATGGGTTTCAGTAGTTGTTTGTTCAGCCTGGCTATTATTGGCTCTGCCTTTCAGCTCCAGTGGGATCTGAGAGTTCTCAGCATTTCTGAAAATCATTCTGCACTACTGTAGGTACTCCAACAGGTATGGAGAACTTGGGTTGCTTTGCAGACTTGGCTTAGCACCTGGATATATCCAGTGTGCCGTGTTCCTCTACACAGCACATTATAAGAATTAGAAAATGCATGGTTTGATAAACCTGGTTTAGACTTGCACCCTTCCTCCTGCCATGCAGGGTGAAGTACAATGCCTTCCCTCTGCTCCAGCTGTATTTCCCACATACCACCATCCTGTCCCACCACAGGTAAAAATAGAGCCAGGGCTTTGGAGGCTGGCTTTGCTGTGAGAGTGTGATGTGAAATTTCAGTATGATCCCACTGCAGCCTTCTGTTTACACAGCCATACTGTCCTGGGACACAGAGTCACACAGATTGCAAGCATTCTTGCTGCGAGGAATCCGGCTCTGACAGGAATAGCTGATTCCCAAAGCTCAGCTCTGTCTAGAAAACTGGCTCTATTATCCAAGATTATGGCAGAGAGCAAACACTCCTCCAGTTTACCATAGCTTTACCATCAAAAGGAGCTTTCTTTTAGGAGTTTTTCCCAAACAGAGTGTGTTTTCCCAGGAATGTTTGGTTCAAAGTCTCACTATCAGTGTGGCATGGTTTAGATTGGGTTTATTCCAAAAGATCCCAGTGCAGCGTGGCAGAGACATCTCACCAGACCACACCAGCTCCCTGCACAGGGAGGCAGCTGGCTGAGTACTTTCATGGATTCATCCTGGCTATTAATTCCTGCTGAGGGGGGGTTTTGGCATTTGCACTTTCAGTGTTGGTTTGGCACTGGGCAGCCTCTCCCTGCTGGGGGTCAAACCCCACGTTTAAAGGTCCCCTCAAATAATTTGCTTTGGGGGACATGATACCACACAAGAAACCAGAAAACTGCTGACTTTAAAAGCTATATTTTATTGTCAAACATCCTCTTTCAAAACAAAAACCTCCTGTGATTTCTCTGGTGGAGCACAGTGTGTTTGGGGTGCGAAGAGGGACTGCTGTATATCAGCACACTCCACATTTGGAGTCTTGCCCCTCAGCCATATTCCTGCTGGGGAGAGATCTCTCTGTTAGAATCAGAGTTCAATGAAAATATGGTTCTTCTTAGCAGATGCTCAACCCCTACGTAGCAATTACTGCCTAATGTTTATTTTGCAGTGGTTACTGAGAGCTGTTGAGTCACTGACATCTTTGTTCAGTCTTGGTTTAGGGTTTTTTTTTTTTTTTTTTTACACAGTGCCGTTTGATGAAGCCAAAATCTGATTCTCAATGTCTATTGTTTTTCATGGGCTTTTAGAGAACTTCCCTAAAAAAAGGCAGCATTAACTGGTTAGGGGCCAGTTAGCAAGGCCAGACAGAAACACCAGCAGGGTGTGTGAATTCTGACTGTAGTCTTCATGCATGCAGAGGTCAAGAGACTGACACAGCATATGCAGATAGCAAGCCTGAAATATTTGACAAAAACATAAGTGTATTTTTAGCATGATCCTTGGTAACCCTCTGTTTATTTTCAAAAATGACTGAGTTAAGAATCAATATTCCATTGTTTTAATGCGATGTTATGCCAAAATCCTTTTGAAAAGGTGGTTTAGGATCCTAATTCCTTTATCCATTGCTGGACACATTAGCCAGTGTGCCTAAGGGAAGAACAGGGCTGAGTCAAGCAATCTGGATGCAACTTTGGACTGTCATAGGGACTTTGTAGTGCCTTGAACAAGTCATGCAGAGATTGCGAGACAAAAAGGATGTGAACTTATGACTGGAGCCCACATTTTCTGTATTCCATTTTTGAAAACCCCCAGTTACCTGTCCTATAAGCCTGAAGGTGTCTCTCTTTCTGCTGATGATTTTCCCAGGGGAATTATCTAGGTACAGTGGCCAGCACTGCTTGACTCTCAATGTTAGCAGCAATTTAAGAACTCGTGACTCAGCTCCCCATGTAGGCTCTGGGGAGTGGGTTTCCTGTGTGGACAGGGGCTCCCCTTAAAGGCAGGAGAGAGCTGGCTCTCCAAACTCAGAGCTAGGCTTGCTGATTTCTCTGAACATTTCTGAAGGAAGATAAACAGCAAATAACCAACGTAGTGGGTATCAGATGGTTACTCATGAAGTTCTTTCCGTTTCCTACTCTGGAGTCCATAATGTGCATTCCTGTGTCAAGAGCTACTGTTGATGCAGCACCACAATACCACAGATTCAAAAAAAAAAGAAGGAAAAAGAATCAATTAGATGCAATTATAATTAAAGTCTACTGACTGCAAGTTTGTTCTGGCTGATTGGACAAGCTGAATGAGAAATTTCTTGATCATGAAATTTTGTATCATACCACCACATGTACAATCCTTTGTTTACACAGAAACCACCATATTATTCTCTGTTTATTTAAAAAATCTAGTTCTATTTTTGCAATATAATGACATGCCAGTGAAACCAAAAAGGAGCATTGGCATATTCATTCACTCACAGCCTCCTTTTGTTACCATCTTTCCCCCTGGCAAATAAAATAGAAATTCATGCCTTCTAATAGGTTCATTTGTAAACTCAGCGGATGTGGGCAAATGAGGGGCAAGTGAGGCAGCTGCATGATCAGGATTCCTGACCTGTGAAAGCAGATTTTTGGCAGTGGCAACCAAGTCTTTGGTTTGTTTTGCTTTGACTGGTCTCTAATAAGGCCCTGATTTCCTCCTTGTTCTGGCTGCTGCTGAATTGCTGATGAGTCTGTAAGGGCATCTCGGGGTCACCTGGCTTTGTGGGAGCATGTGCATCCCAAAAGGGAACTGATTTCATGGGGTTCTACCTGCTTCCCTTGAACAGAATAACCTGTCAGGTACTCTTTTCCAGCGACCCTTAGACACTTCTGGGGACTTGCAAATGAAATCCACTGCTAGATTTTCCCACTGTGGTTTCATCTGTTCTTCTGTATTCCGGTCAAGATGTGGTGTCTTTCTCCAATGGCCACTTGGCTGAGCTGGGAGCTGTGGGGTTGATGTTTGACTCAGTGAAACCCTATCAGAGCTTTTCCACAGTGATACAGTTTAGGCTCCTTTGGTGCCAAGGATGAGAGGGCTAGATGTTATTTTTAGGAATTGCTGGAGACTGGATGCTAAGAAATGTAAGCTCAGCACTCCAGAAAACCTCCAGAGGGATCCTGTCAAAGATTGGATCAGCCTGTGCTTTTTGAGAAAGCTAATTCTCAACAAACCTGTATTTGGGTAGTGTTGGTTCCTTTAAAGAAAAAAGAAAAAAAGAAAAAAAGAAAAAAAAAAAGAAAAAAAATGGGAAAATGACTCAGTTAGACTACAGTGATTGTGTGCTTGCCCAGCTCCAGGTAGTGTGGGCATTTGCCTCGTGAAACAACCCCACGTTTCAGAGGCTGGCACAATATGATTGCTGTATTCAGCAGCCCAGGCTTCTTGAGGTTGCAAAGGACCATCCATTGCAGAGTGACAAGAGATCATGAGAAAGTTTGTGGGTGTTTAGAGGAATTTGCAAATTTCCCATTCATTTTCTATGAGATACTCACATGGGCTGGCATTTCCTGACCCAAAAGAAAAAAAAAAAAAAAAAAGGGAGGTACTGGGAGGAAAAGCAAGCACTTGTCATATCCCTAATTATATATTCAGAGCCACAGGAGGTACAGAAAGACACTGAAAAGGTCCTTGTGAATAATGGGACAGATACTCCTATGTCTGCACTCAAGCCAGGCTGGGATCTCGTGGCATGTACATGGATTGGGTTGCTGAGGAGCTTTTGGAGATGAAGTGGTCTGTGGGGCTGGCTCCTTCTGCACATTTCTACTCTTGGATGTCGAGATTGCATTCACAGTTCCCAAGTTCAAACCTCAGCATGCTACACACCCACAGATTCCCACAGCTTGGTCCTGCAAAATGTGCCCTCTGACAGAAACTTCCCAATCTTTGTGTGCTTTTTTTTTACCACTGCAATAAACAGCTTTGTTTTGAACAGAAATAGAATGTAGCTCATTTTCTCACCTGTGACCTGGTTTCTCATATGCTAAACCTGGAATAAAAAAGTATTACTTGATCCCACCACCTTGATCCTCACTTGCAGTAGGACATTCATGGCAATGGCACCTCTGAATTTCCTGGCAAGTATTTTTTTTTTTTTTTGCCTGCCTGCCTCAGTTGTCCTTGTGAAAACAAGCACAGATTTTGTTCATTGCTCCTGGAGGAGTACCTTCACATGAATAACTCAATTAGTACAGACAACAACAACAAAAAAAATTTCACACCTATTCTCTCCTCTTTACTCACCTCTGTTGGTTTAATATTCCTGAATATAACAGCATGTATTTAGTGATCAGTCACAAACCACAAATCTTTATTAACTTGTAATTTTGGAAACATAATTAATGTTCACCAAGGTCCTTTCTAGTGAAATACAGGCCTATTGCTCTAAAGAATTGGAGACTTCAGTAAAAGAAGTAGAAAAGGGATAATGTTTGGAGGGAAACAAAGTCAAGAAGCAGTGGCCAGAGCTGCAGAAAAAAAGGGAGAAGACATCTAGGTGTTGTTTGTGAAACTCTGCTGCTGTGTCACTTTACTGTGCCTTTGCTCACATGTTTAGTGGAGTAGAGCTTGTTCTTTGTGAAGCCCAACATTCTGCTCAGCTGAAGGACATGTACAGTCCATCTGGGGCTGAGGAGACTTATATGTGTGTTTCTTGGGCTGGGATTTGTGAGATATTACAGCAGCAGCTAGACTTGTTTAAAATCAAAATCAGAGAAGAATATTTATTTTATTCACAGTGAATAACTCAGCAAGTCTGTCACCAGTGCCTTTCTGGTCTGTGCAGATACTGCACACAGTAATTCCTCTCTACAGAAAGAGCCCATCAATAAAGGCCACCCATTCTTTCCCAGTGAAGACCACCAGTCCTTCGGTTGTCATGACTTCTCCGAGCCCATTGTTCCCCACTTCCTTTCTCATATAATAATTCTGACTTCTGTGACCTTTCTGTCTGCTCCTCCAACATGGATTTTAGAGCACCTACCACACAAACAAAACTGAATCCCAATGATTATTGGTCTTTATTCCTTTCACCCTAGATGGAGTTGTATTTTCCTTTCACTCCATTTCCGTTTAGACTTTCTTTTCCAATTCCTTTAAACTCTGTGTCTCGGCTGCCCAGTTTGCAAAGGCCTCTTGTGCTCTTTGCTGTGTTTTTCTCACACCCTTCTGAAAGCCACAGGGTCAAAACAATGCTTCTAATCTCATTTAAAATCCCTTGTGTACTTTGTTTAGTTATGTTTTTGTGCCAGTTTTTTTGACAGATTTTTTTCTTGTAAGTGGGGGTTGCAGTTTCTTCTCAGGGGTTGAAATTCTGGTTTCATAGAAATCAATATAAATCTTCAGTCAGACCAGGATTATTTTGAGAATCCTGAAAGAAGAAAGATTGTTATTACTCCTTGTTCCCACGTTTCTTGAGTTTTAGTAGACTGTATGGAATTTGGAGAAATAGGAAAACCATTCTAGGTAAGAGTACAGGTAAAAGCAAAATTTCTTTTAGCCTATTTCAGAAGCGTGGGTTTGAATTTTTTTCAGATGTATTGCAACACAGTAGATTTTTTTCCTTAGCTTTAAATAGCACTTTTGGTTTTTCTGCCATTCTGCCATCCTTAATTATACTGTGTTCCAAACCCCTCTGAAGTTAGTGGAAACATTCTCACTGAACTCAGTGAACTCACCTCAGAGTTTCCCTACCCCACCTGAATTCAGAGGGAAATTAGAAAGGCTGTCTGTGGTGTAGGAGACTGATGGTTTCAGCAGAGAGAGAAATCTGCCTTTATTCTGTGTTCTTTTCCTCATTTCAGGCAATGCTGCTTTATAAGGATGTAAAAGAACTCTGCTTGTGCTTCAGTACCTACATCAGCCCTCAATCTTATGTTTTGCACTAATGGCAGATTTAAATCCATATTCTTCTGATTCTTGTAAAATAGCCAAAGGTGATAAAAAGCCCACATACATTAAATTATATTCATTGTTACTCTTTTGGACTTCAGTCTCCTTTTGCTGCTTTTTAAAGCATTTTTTGTGTAATAAATCTATCTGGAATAGGTAGATTATAGTCACGTTTACACCTCCCTCTGAACCATGCAGGAGAAAATTCAGAGGTGATGCTTTGTGTGCAGACAGGGGTAAGAAATGGTGGTGGGGAGCCAGCTGTCTAATTCTTTCTATATATCATATACCATGGCATTCTTACTTTTAACACTTGGCAAAAATTGTATAGTGGAAAAATAAGCACCATCATCATTGTGAGCTCTCTCTAAACATGGACAAGAACAGGTGAGAAATTTAAAGTTAAAAAAAAAAAAAAAGGCAGCAGGTCTTTGACAGGATCATTCTTTTGTAACAGGAAACTCATTCCTAACTAGAACAGTGCCTGAGACACCAGGCACTCCAAGTTGAATTTGTAGCACTAACTGTGCCCTGGGGGGTTGCTGACCAGTTAGGAGGATCAGCAGAAGAAACAATAAAGCATTTTTATTAGCCTTGAAGTCAGACCAGTGGGAATTTTCCAGAGAAGGGCCTACCCTAGTTCTCTTTCATAAACTAACTTCCTCCAAACTATTTGATAACAAGGGAAATGAAAACTATCTGAAGAAGGGGGGAGGGGGAGGGCAGAAAACCCCTATTTGTTAATTATTTGGATGTTTTGAAACTGTCAAAATATGGTAGCTCCACAGCATTTCTGTCAACACTTGGGTATAAATGGTTGTGGATATCTTGTTTCCATGTCAGGAAACTGCACTGCTCTTTGGATCTGAAAAAAATCTGGTTTTTGCCAATGACTTCTTGTGGAATGGTTTGGGTTGGAAGGGACTTTAAACATCACACGGTTCCGACTTCACCTTCCACCAGACCAGCTGAAAGCTTCATCCAGCCTGGACTGGAGCACCTCCAGGGATGGGGCAGTGCTCCACTTCCATCTGCAGCTCCTGTGGGCTGTTCCAGTGTCTCACCATCCTGACAGGAGAGAAATTCTTCCCAGTACCTAATTTAACCCTGCCCTCTGCCAGTTTAAAGCCATTCCCCCTTGCCCTGACACCTCATCATGAAGATCCTTGCAGTCAAAGGTCTCAGACAAAACAAAGGGACTGTGCCAATATGCACTGAGAGACAGAGATTTCAACAGAAGAAATGCTTTGAGTTATTACTTGCATCTGATATTCTCACTGGTAGTGCTATATCTGCTGGTGTCAGGTCAAAGAGTTTTTTGTTTCTCTCACTGTCCAGGAATGCTGCAGCAGCAGCAGCAGCAGCAGTCATCCCAGGTGAGGAATGTTTGCCCTTTGCTTAGTTTGCTGTCCTCTGGTTCAAGCTCTGAGTATTTTAATGTGAAAGAAATAAAGATTAAAGATCTCTGAGAGTGGTATTGGCTGCTAGATAACAGCACTTCCAGAAACTTCTTTGAGTTGGGCTTTTCCTCTTGTGTTGTACTCTGGTCTGCTGTAAAAGATAAAGGCCTAAACCCTTAATTTCAACAGGAAATACATACACAAATAGAGCAAAGATGTGATTTCAATGGGAAATAGATACATAACTACCTTAAAAGATTTGATTTAATGCTGGATCTGATATGCACTGAAATAACAGCATGCTCTGAATTGATTCTGCTGAGCATACTCAGATCCTTTTAAATTAATGCTGCAGCTGAAGCTTTAGGCACTGCAGAAATGTGATTCTAAACCAGGGTTCTTAAGGTCACACGGGTTTTAGGACTGTCTTCAGTGAAGGTGAAACTACTTTTTTTTTTTTTTTAACCAACGGCAAGGACTTTGCAAATACTTAAAAGTAGCATCAATGGTTCAACAGAACTTTTACTGCAACTGCTGACTTGAATGTTGAGAGGTTTTCTTGTATATCAAAGCTAAGAGACCTAGCTTATGGGTAACTCTGTATAATTTCTTGACATTTGGTTTTGAAGATGACCATCAAGATTTCAAACCAATAAAGTTAATCTAGCCATACACTAGTCTCTCTTCTGTGTCTTTGCATGCTTAAAATAACCCAAAATTATTTCTGACTAAATATGCTAGTCAAAAAACTGGAAATACCACAGTTGATGAAATGAGGACAGGTTGGGCCAACTTTTTTTTTTTTTTTTCTCTCCTTATAATTGCCAGTTATTGACTTCCTTTTTGTCAAGGTCACCAAAACGCTATGGAAAACTTTATCCCAGAGTATTGGGTTTACTGGCATTTCTTGAAGAAAAAGCATAAAATACGTGAAGAACTTGCAGAATCTCTGCCCTCAAGTCTCTTTACAAGAAGCTATTTTTGTGATTAGATGCTGGACCAAGCTGCTCTGCAATTTTTCCACTGCTATTAACTGTAAATAACTTCCAGCCTTGCATTAACCCTTTTAGCTCCTGACAAGCAAAACTGCTCAGCATCTGCTGGGTGTAATGAGAGAAACAGATGAGCTGGGAATTTGAAGCTGGGTCTGAGGCAGAGCTCCTTTTTGTTGGGATTCTGTTTGTGAACTCTTCTGTAACTTTCTCATTCCTGACTCCCCTTAGAGAGTGCAAATATTTTTATCGGGTAGAACATTTTTGTGAAATACATCCGTGGTCATGGCTGGATTTTGATCTTGTGCCTGCTGAAGCAAATGACAACGTTCTTGCTGGCCTTTGGGAAATGGTTGTGTGCTCTGCAGACATTGACCTGAAAAGACTTTAGGATCTCTCTGGTAGGCCCAAGCTGGAAAGTTGTAGCTCTAAATTCAGTTCCTAATTCTGTATAGTTGTTCAAAAGCATCAGGGCTCAGATATGAGTGGAGCCTGTAAATGCTAAAAAAAAATGCTGGTAGGAATAAAAATATGAATACATGTTGAGTTAAGGAGGAAGGCAGCTCTTTTTGAGCCAGTCTTGAGAGGCAAATTCTCTAGCCTTGTGTATTCCCTTCTGGAATGTCCATATAATGCCAAGATCATGTCTCAGTCCTGACTCCTAAATCCTCTGCCATGGCTTAGTTACAGAGTGGAATCTGGCTGAGAATTTTCAGATGTCTTCATGGACACTAAAGACAATGGGAACACAAGGAGAAAAGTTCACGCTTCAAAGTGTGAGATGATTTGGACTCTAAACATTCCAAGATTAAAGATGCTGCAATACTATGGAATCCTGTGTACTTTTCAGCTGAGCTGAGCTATCTGTGTTTTAAATGCTCCAGTCACACATACAAAGTTTGTGCAGGTCAGGTTTCCACCTGTTCTTCTTTATCCATGGCAGTGCTATGATGTCTCCTATGAAACACAGAGATTTCTTTTCATGTTAAGAACTCTTATCAGAGAAATACAATATGAAGTGGATTAATTGAAGGTCAATCTTATGCTACATACTATGGATGAGGAAAGTTTTATACCTCATCTCACTTTGCCACAAAAGAGGGAAAAAGACCATTTAAAAATTCTTGCATTAAAAACATTCCCAGGCACTCTTGGTTGTTTTTTTTTTAATTTTCCTTTTTAATGGGAATTATGCCACAGAGGCACTGGCTTATAAAGTTCATTAGGTTTTAAAAATATGTTTAAGCCTCTTGGTAAGACAAAATTAAAAATTGGCAGGACGTCACGTGGGAAAATTCTGGCAGAGCTGAAAAGTGGTTCCAGTCTCCCCATAGTTCTTGGAAAAGGATTCTGGCTTTTCCTTCTGGGTCAAAGCTCTCCAGTTCAGAATCCACCAGCACAATATTAACACTGGCTTGAATGAAAATTAGGTTGTGTATCAAAATGATGAGTAGATATGTTATCCATTAATTATACACATTATCTGAACTGTACCCAACTACCCTGGCCAGAATGGTGGTACTTAGTATTTTCCATAGGACTTTTTATTCTTGTTCAGGTCATGAGCATCTTAGTGAAAATTCTTCTGGATTTTGCAGCAAAGTAACAGCTTTGGCTTTGTGGTTTTTCTTTTCAAAACTAAACCTGACATCTTTCTGTCTCAACCATGATGAGAGAACCTCTTGAGGCTCCTTCTGCAGTGTTCTGACCCTCAAAAATAATTATGACATCCAGAATAATTTCTCTTCATTGAAAGCTGTGATCAAAAAGAAACATTACTAAATCTATATTTTTGCTGCTTGATTTTTTTTTTTTTTCAGGACTCCACTCCATGGGCTTCAAGTCACTACCTGGGAAACTGCTGTGACTGGAGATGCAATAGGCTGATGGATAAATGTTCTATCCCATCCTCTTTGCTTAATCTAATTCTAAAATATACTTACATATCAGAAAAGGTAAATGTAAAGCTTTTTTGTGTTTTAATCCCACAGCTTGGTTGTGCTGTTTATAAGGATGAGCCTGTAAGGTTTTGGGACTCAGTTAGGCTGGGGATTCTGAAATGGAAATTGTTATTTGTGCTGAGCCCCATGCAGCAGAACAGATCCCATTACAGGTTTGGGGCAGGGAAACAACAGATGGTTGAAATGTACATAAAGAGGAGGGGAAATCAAAAAAGAGAAGAACTGGGAAAGGTTTAGGTTGGGCAGAGCAGGAGAAGCTTAGCCTGGCTATCTAGTGCAATCCCAATATGATGTTTTGCCTTTCTGTCTTCTGTGGAAGCATAGAAAGGAATAAACAGTGAAAAAAATAATTTAAAAGTGTGATGGTAGTGGGAAGTAGGCCAGATGGAAAACTACAAGGAATATTACTGATGCAGAAGCCTTGGCTATGTATGGAGCCCAGTTCTAATTTTGCCTCTCATAAGCAAGACAACTGTGTATCCAAATTAAGTGTTGGGGAGAAAGTATTTTCTTTTCCAGATTAAGCTAGAAGACTAACATTTGGTGCTGGAAAAATACACTTCTCTGCCGTGGTTTCTTCTTGATGAGTTTGCAAATCCTCCCTGAATTAATTCTCCCTTTCCATATAAAATTTGAAAGGCAAAAGGTTTTATTTTACCATTTTGTCTATACATTAATGTCAGGGTGAAAAAGGGGGAAGGAGGAAGCAAGGGATGGAGGTGGGTTCTTGTGTTTTGCTTTAAAGTCATGTGTTAAACATAATCCCTTTGCATTCATCTGTAGAAACAGTGTCAGCATCCACAGGGGGCTGCTGTGTCTGAACAAGACTGCTCAATTTGTTTTTGATTAAGCATAATTATTTATTGCAAGACATGCAAGAAGGGTAATACCATCTGAGTCCTGGCAGGGAAGGTGTGTGTTGTGATTGGGGTTTGTTGTTTCTCTCTGTCTCCGCTTAAATTTATCTCCATCACCCGATTTTTTTGACAAGCAAAAAGGAATGTATTTTTGGGATGCAACTTAAAAAAAACATTATTTATCCTGACCCAAAGAACAGCCAAAAGAGCAACCTTGAAAGATTTCTATAATGGAAATGCAACAATCAGCACAGAAATATGAGGAAGAAATTACACCCATTAAATACATCTAGACTGATGAATGATATGATGGCTGCCTATTCAAGTTGGAAATTTTACACATGATTGAAGCTTTATTTAGTCTAATGAAATGTGCTTCCTGAATGCTGCATCTGAGTGACGGCGTGACCTAGAGCACAAAAGAAAGTATTATGTGATTAGACTGAGATCATTCTCATTTAAAGTCATTGTGATATAATTTTACGTTTTTAATTAGCAGCATATACTTTCGTGTCCATTGCCTCTTTTATTGCAAATACCTTTTCAGGTCTTGTCCTTCCACAGGCTTGTTTGAAGCTCAGCACGGATTAACAGCAAAGGGGTTTGGAGTTCATTGATCCTTTTTTTTTTTTTTTTTTAAATCCCCCCCTCCCAAAGTGATGAATGGTGGGAGGGGAGGAAGCTGATCTTTTAGAATAGGCTCATCTTGTGCTGAATTTTTCCTGAGTTCCATAGGATACTCAGTTCCATATGTAAAGAGTTCCACGCTCTTTACATTTTAGTTTGAAATGCAGCTTAGATACCTTGTCTGGCCCATGAAAATATTGTTAGTCACATCGTTTAAATCGGTGAAATTAGAGTTATTGGTGAAACAACTGATTTTAGAGATATTCCCCTCAACATCTTTGCTCTGGCAGCTGGGATTTCATGAGGGCTGTGGCATTATCCTGATTTACACCACTGGGAATTTGGACCTACATCCTCTACACCACACATTTCTTACCCCACTTCACCTTTATGAGCTGGGCCTTTACTTTGAAGCTGTTTTGTGTACCAGGCTGGAAGGCAACTCCTCACACAGAAATGCAGTGTTTGGATTAAAAGCTATTAAATCACATTTGACTCGAGCAAAATTTAACGTGGTTCATAATACAATTTTATGAGCTATTGAGATTTCTGGCACCATAAAATGAGTTTGTTAATGGGTTTCAGCAGTTGTTACTTAAAGTGATGTTAAAAAGTAATGAAGGGGGAAAGTAAATTCAAGGGGTGAAGTTGCTTCTCAAGTCTGCAGTTCTTTCCCTTCCTGGAGCATTAGCAGGGGTAAGCAAGCATTAAACAGGTTCAGTGTGCTGCCTTTGTGTGAGAGAGCTCTCTGCAGACCCCATATTTTCAGATGAATATGAACTTGCTGACCACAATCCTGACTTTTAGCTTGTTAGTGAGGTTGACTGATGAGCACCCAGGACCAGACAGATAAGCCAGGCACTTAATCTATCTACTGTATGTGTTCAGTCAGACTAAAGCTTTATCAATCATTTCAAACTGCATTTCAAGAGCATATTGTATAGCTTCCCATTACCATAAATCACTGAATTTGGAGCCAGTAGCAATTTAACCATCTCATTCATGATGCATCTGAAGGTGTCCATGTACCTGTGAGTACCTTAATTTGTGCTTGTATGGAAGATTCATCATTCCTTAGCACATTTTCTGTTTTTATTGCAGCCTGTAGATGAAAATTTGGGAGGGCAAAAGAAAAACGTCAGGAACAGTCTTTCAACAACAGATTTTAAAATATTTCAATTTGAAATTTAGGATAATTTTCTTAGATCACTTTTTAACTCCCTGCATAGATATCTTCTTGATCTGGCTTGTATTTCCTGCTACAATGAAAAGGATAAAGTTTAAAAAGGTATTATAAATGCATGTACCAATTGCAGAATAAAATCTAACACTGAGAGAGACCAAAAAAATTATCATATATTTCACAAAAGTAAGGCAGCATGTTTACAGGTAGGGAGGGCCAATTTGCCTGATCATTTTTTGTGCTATTTACAGAATTTAGGCTTCAGATGTGCTCAGACCTGTTTTGTTCTGCTTCAGTTATTGTCTGGCTTAAACTTCAAGACATGAGGTCCAATAGCCCTTCCAAAATCTCATATTACCATTCTAAATCTCATGTTAGCACCCTGGATTGTGACAAAATCAGGTCCTTCCAACCAAGAGAGCTTTGATTCCCTCTGGAGCCTTGCTAAGATGGTCACACCTACAGGCATAGACAACTGTCCAGCCATTGGTTCCCAGGAATAAATTAAATATCATGGCCTGATTTTTAGAAGCCTCCAGATTTATATCATCTGAATTTTGTTTTCATGGCTTTTAGCTATTTTTGTACCTTATTTTTTTCTTGGAGGCTGTAGTAAGTGTACATTGGTGTGGTATGTAAGAAGCTGGTGCAGCCCATTCGAAATCATGCAACAATTGCATCAGTTACAGCTTATCAAACCCAAGTTTTTTCATTATTTTCCCCTCAAATTACACTTTGTGGTCTATTAAGCATCATTTTCTGATAATTGGTGAAGTCTGAGTGCAGCCTCTGTAGTATATAGCTGGTCTAGATTTGTGCATTATAAAGCTGTCAAAAAATCCTGTTTTCAGCTGTGGTGCAGCACCGAAGGGGAGGAGACATGATAAAGTCTTTGGGACAAATTACACATCACAAATTAATTATATGTAATGCTTGGCATAACAGACATGAATTTTGGGCATGACAATAATACTTGTTTTTACTGCCAACAATTATCATCTGCTTTAAGTCATGTCTTGGACAAAGAGTGGATCTTGTGATGTTATGGTAAATGCACAGAATATGAATAAGCAGACACCTATGGGTTTAAGCTCTGCAGGAGGAGATTAAGTACTTGACTGTGGATATACTTCAGGTGCATTCAGAGAAATTTGGTTTCCCATGCTAACTGCAGTGAACAAGGGGAATTATTTCCATGGGTTTCCGTGAACTTTTGGATTGAGGCCCAGAGCCTGATCTCATACTTTGCCTAGAGGAGATTTCTGAGAACATGCAGACTTGGGCATCCAAGGAACTAGCAATGCCAGAGTGGTTGTAAAGGGCCACAGCCAGGTCCTTTATTTACATGTTAAATGACTTCCCCAGCGTGTTTGGGGGAGCTTTAGGCAGCTCATGGTTTGTTTCACCTGCTTAACATCACACTGAGGAAGAGCTGAGTCCCCATCCTTTGACAGACAACAGATCAGCTGGTTACAAATGTTGATCAGCTGTATAAAAACAGAGGGTGAGACTGCACTAGGATTGGAGTTTTGGGTTTGTGGACTGTGGGAAAATTAGTTATAGAGACTTTTGGGTCTCCTCTGCTGAAATGCAGCACTTGATCACTGTAATTTTGAATGATGCTTAAATGGTTTCTCAGACTACGCAAACCACAGGCTGTCCCAGGCTTTGCCAAAGAATGAAGAGTGTCTGAGTGGCTGTGCTTCTTCACAGCACGTTCCTGACATTTGTCACTTCTGTCACACTCCTCAGACCTGTGCAAATGAAGGGAAAAGGCTTTCCAGAGATATTCTGTTCATAATTATGGAGAAACTCACAGCCACACCACATAAAAACCTTCTAATGGTTCTTGCACTGGCACATGAATGTAGTGAGAAGGATGTAGTTTAAAAATACAACACAGACTTTTTTTCTTATAAAACATTTCAGGAAATCCTGTGTTTTAGTGGGAATCTCTCACCTTTGAAGAATGCTGCATTTGAAGAATTTATAATGCTCTATTATCTCTGGGCCTAATTTGCAATATATTTATGTAAAGTGAAATTCAGTCTGCAAAGATGCTTCTTTCTGAGTGCTCTTATTGCATAGCTATGTAAATGTTCTTATGCAAGTAGAGACAATAATTATGGCTTAAGGCTATATACATTACAAGCAGGGAATTCCTCATACATTTAAATACATATTTTAGAAGCAAATCTGGATCTGGTTTCAAAATCCAGAGTGGATTGACACCAGTTTACATCATCAGTATCTGGCCTTTCGAAATCCAGAGAAGCCATTAAAAATAAAACTTGTGGTGGGGGGAGACTGGAGTTGTATCATATAGCAAGTGAGCACAGGAATGGCTGGCAGGAGAATGGTATGCTGCAGATGAACTGGATGGGGGACAGATTTGCACTGTTGTAAAACACATGGGAAAAGTCCCTTCTGTTTATTTCTTTTTTTTATTTTTTTTTTCACCCCCTTATTAATTTACCGCAACCACAAGCCATGTGTTCCAGTTCCTGTCTGGGAAAAGAGGCTGGGCAGGCTGTGCTGTGACTTAGTCGAACCAGGGATCTGAAAGCAGCTGGAAAACCCCAAGAAATTCTGAATTGCTCGTAAAAGAGCCGAGGAGAATTGTTTGTAAACCACTCAGCACTAGGGACAAGGCCTCTCTGGTCACACTGTGCTCCCTGCTTGGTGCTCACAGCTGGGATGAAGGACATCAGCTAAAGACCAAGTGGACAAAATATCTTCAATGAAAGCTTATGCCTGAAACTATTGGATTCAGAGTGCACGCAGAAGTTTATGTTCAGTGTTAACAGAGCAGTGACTTGTGTGAAATATCCCAACACCTGTGTACTTTGGAAAGAATGCTCCATGTATTTCAATATTGAAAACAGGAGAACTCCCGCTTAAGCTCCTCCTTTCCTTTCTTGCTCTCAAGGTGAGAGAAGTGTGGTACTGTTCCTTAAGCAACACAGATAATTTCCTCTGATACATGAAGGATCTGTGACAGGTTTGAAGCTCCCTCTGGTTCTTTGCCTTTACAGCCAATCCTGTAAGATCAAGCCTCTCACCTGCCCTCAAATTAGACCTTGCAGTATCCTAGATAGCGATGGAGATATGTTAATTGTCTGGATTATAAAGTAAAATTTATAAACTATTGGTTTAGCAGGCTTAAAATCCAATATATTGCTTTTTTTTGTGATAAAGAATGTGATGAGTTTACTCATCTGAGCACTCTCCCTTTGGCTTTAGAAGGCTGAGCATGGTAAGTGCAAGAACACAGCCAGGCAAGTGGAAATGTATCTGGGAATTAGTATAATCTTACCTACTGCTGCTGGGGAGACAGCAATGAAATTACTTCTCACTGATAAGATTGATGATGGTTGTTGATGCATGGTTTTAAACTTCTGTTGTAGGTTTAAGTATCTACTTTTTATCCAGTGTTTATGCTAAACTTTAGTATTTTCTTCTTCCTTTTTTTTTTTAATTAACTCTAGCCTTTTTTTTCTTTTTTTTTTTTTTTTTTTTTTTCTGGGTGTCCATTTATATCTTGCTACCAGTTGTGAATTTAAAAGAAATGTTTGCCTTTTGGATTTCTCTATCCCAAGCTTAATCCTTCCCAGAGACTCAAATGAGATCAAGGTCAGGTTTTGTCATTAAAGATGGAGAGGGCCCATTTCTTTCCTAGTGTGCCTCAGCCACAGACATCTTATGTGGTTTAGTGAGTGTGAAAGGCTGGAGGGATTTAATAACTCTGGTATAAAGGAGGAAAACTCTTATTTCATAATTTTTCCCTTAAATTTGAAAGAGCTAAAACATTTAGAATAGAGGGTAATTTGTGTGTGTTGCAAAGACAGACCATTCAACAAAAAACCTTAATATTTACTCTTGGCACTAATGCACTGTTTGTCAAAGAAAACTCTGAATCCCTGATGAAATATATTTTAATTTGAATTGTGTATATAGTATATAATTACATCCATAATGACTGTATCACATATGTGTGCACATATATTTTGTAGTGTTATTTCTGCTCATATCTGGAGCTGAGACTAAAAACACTTTCAAATTCAATGACTTTGATGATAAAAGTGAGAGAATTTTTGCTTTTTTACACCAATATGGAATTTTTTAAAGTCATTTCCTCGAGGGGGAAATTGTGATTTGGCAGAGGGTTGCAGTGCACAGTACTCCTAGTTTAGGCAACTGGTTAGGCTGGTATAAATAGGGATCTGGGCGTGGATATATTCTACCTCTTTCCTTTTTTTATGAAAAAATTAGTTTTTAGAGGTGTTATTGCTCCTCTTCCTCACACAGACTCAAGTCCACGTGCTGCTGAGTCAGAAAATGTGTTTGGGTGCTGTTTGTTAAGCAAGTCTTGCCTGTATTTACTTCTGTCTGTGCACTTGAAGAATAAAATGTTCCCAAGCGTGAGAAATTGCATTGGTTGGAACACTGTGTGTGGAGATGCTGCAGTTCAGAACCCTCCAGGTGTGACAGTCCATGTCTGAGCCCCTGCAGGTGACACAGCTGATCACCAGGCGTGCCAGAGCTGGGCTCTGTATGCTCCATGTGCTGTTCAGCCCACAGTTAACAGCCCATGGCTACTGGGGCTCATGGGAAAGGCTCCTCTGGTGCAAAAATAGGAGGAACAGCCCTCTGACAAGAGCTGGCACCTTCATGACAGCCACATCCTTTCACACCATGGTATAATGCAGCTCAGCATGCTTTGAAGGCCCAATTTGGTGGTGGTCCTGCCTTATCTCTCAGTAGATACTGATCCTTATCACAGAGTCATAACAAACTGTTTGGTGGAGCTGGAGGGGGTGAGAGAAGCCTTTGGCTTGGTTTAGAGCAAGTCTGACGTGAGCATTGAGATATTCTGTGCTTTGGGTGGCTGGTCTTTTTTGTGTCAAATTTTAAGCAGTTTGTAAAAATCAATGCAGTGTTAGACCTGCTTCATTTATCCTACAGGGAAAAGAAAGAGCTTGTTTCAACAAGACGTTCAAGATGTCAGGCTTAGAATTCTTGTACTCAAGGACATTCTGTTTAATTCTTTTGCAAGTGCATCTGAATGATAGGAAATGGTGTTCAGTGTAATTTCTCAGGCAAATGCAAGGTTGTCTCAGTAACTTGTGACCCCCCTGACTCAGAGTTTGAGGAGAGAAAAGGCGAAGTTATTCAGCGATTGGAGGAAAGTGAGGCAAAGTGTTATCTCAGAGCTGTGATATTTGGCTTCCAGTGGCCACAGAAACTTGACACACATCAAATGTCAAACTAGCTGATAGCAGACAGGAAGGATTAGTGTTGACACAGCAGAGCTGACCCCTGCCAGCAGTGAGGCTGTGTTTAAATACAGCCACGTCGCTCTGAAATCACCCCGGGCACGCAAGCGCTACGAGCTGGAGGTGAAGGTATAGGAAACACCTCGGGCATCGGGATATTCTCCTGCCTAATTGGGCTGACAGCTCAGTCTGGATGGAGGACAGTGTTTATTTACTCATTGTTGTGTGATGAGCAAATAGAAAGATATGCCTGCTTTAGCCCATGCTGATATTGGTGCTAACACTGTCTGGCTCCAGCTGCCAGGACAATACAACACAAAAACTTCCTATTCACCATCACTTCTAAGTCTGTCCTGGCACAGATATGCAATGACCTCAGACCACAGTTGGGTCTAATAAGGAATTTATCTTCATGGAAATGTGACCTCTTGCTACCAGGAGGCTACAAAAATACGAGTAACAATGGGTAAATGAAGATAAAGGTTTATCCTGGCCAACTGTTGCATTTTCAAAACAGTTCAACCCTGCCATGAAAAAACTACTGTTTGACATAGGACGTTGTCTGAAACTCTTAAAAAAAGTTATGCAGGTCACTGTGGAAAGAACATGCTCTTATTATTGTTTTTATAAGTGAAAATTACTGGATTCATTCTTTTTTCTTTCGAAAGATTCAGACATTCAGTATCAATTTTCAATTCCCAGAATCCACTTTGGATACAGGAAAAGAGATTTCAGGAAATATAGTTTTTCACCAAAGAATTAGGCTTTTTCCTCTCTTAACCTCCACCCTCCACACTAGGAGTTCACACTCTGTATGTTCTTTTAATCTTGACTTCAATATATTTTACTGTGGCCAGCTTTTAGTTACAGTTTAATAACTTCAGCTTTATTTTGCCCCAGGCCATATTATAATGAATAAAAAGCTTTCTCTATGATTTAGCTGAATTTATGCAGCTGCCCTTGAAACAGCTGCATAAGTTTTCTACTGACTAGGAAGGGTAGCAGTTTACTCAGCACAGACTGATCAGCTGAATTCTACTTCCAAAGTCAGTATTGCCAAAAAATCATGTAAAAAGAAATGCAGGTCCATGACCATGCTTCCAGATACCTTGTGAAATGTTGATCTTTCTTAAATTAAAATTATCCTCACCCCCAAAAGCAATTTAGACTGAATAAGGACCATATTGGTTATCTTACATTTGAGCACTTCTAGATTGGTTCTTCCTGTGAGCGTGGCTCTGATCCCTCAGTGGCTGCACCAAAACCCACAGAGAGACGTCAAGAGTGAATCTGGAGAGCCTGTGCAGTGGTTCTGACAGGAATGATGTGGCCAGCTCAGAACAGGCATGGAGCCTTTCACCTCGTTCATTTTGTGTCTTAAAACTCCAAAAAGGAATCCTGACCCTGGAGCCTGTGTGGATGGCAGACAGCGAAGAGCTTGGATAAGACACACCGTGTGGGAACCTGCCTACAAATTGAAGGATGGCAGATAGGGTGGGAGAGGCAAGAGGTCAGTAGTGTGCAGCTTAGGGAGCACGTGGTTTGAATGCAGCTGTGAAACCTAAGACACCTCATCAATTTGTGAGGCTTCTTTAATAAGGGCCCAGCTTCATCTTTGCACAGGGAATCCTCTCCAGAATTCCAGACACATGAAAGACATTAACTCATAATGCCTAGTAGTCTCCTGAGTACCTGTTAATAATTATGGCTGGCCTTTCTGGCCTTAGAAGCTTTCTATTACCCGGTGTTAAACCTTTTAGAGTAAACTGGAAACCAGTATAGGATGCTGAATGTGAAATGGGGTATTTGTTAACACTTCTGTGCACTGACAAATCTCAACCAAGTGTACGGTTCTTACTCGCCCAGGATTAGCAAATATCGAATTGAAATGAAGAACAACTATTTACATGTACTTAAAATAGCAGGTTTAAAAGAAATCTTGTAAAGGAAAGAAAAAAAAAGCAGCAATAAACTCTAGTCTGAGATCATACTATTAAACAGAAATATTATTAAAAGAACGGTTTTTAGAAGAATGAGAATGATCAGTTTGCCCAGCTGTTCTAGTAGCAACGAAAATGTTAATTAAAAAATAAGAGAATTCTGCACACATACTACTCATTTCAGTATAAAAAGGGTAAGTAAAGAAAACAAGGCAGATTAGATCCTGGTGTAGACTGCATGTTCTAAACTTAAAAAGATTATAAGATGTGTAATAAAGATAAAGCACCCCCCCCAAAGAGCAAGAGCACATTGAGTCATGCAATGAACCTTTTATTCATTACAGCTCCAAAAAATTTGGGGTCAGTTCTCCATTCCTTTATAAAGGAGACTTAAGTGCAGTGTTTCTGTAATATATGTTCAGTTAAAAGCCCTCCTCCCAGCTTTTCACTGCCAGAATGAGGTAAAGAATCTGGAGATTTTAGAACTAATAAGCCAAGCAGTAAAACGGTGCACATTTGTGTGGAGCCTGATGAGGGATGGGAATGCACCCAGGGAAGGCTTGGCTGCTTCGGCACCGACGCTGACGGGTGGACGCACCAGGACTTCATTCCATGAATCAACCTTGGCAAATTCCACCCATCAACATTCAAAGAGGGGGAAAAAAGGCAAGAAAAACCTGACTCTGGTTGTTACAAACTGTACAGGATGAAAGCTGGACAAGCCATCCACCTGCAAAGCACTGCTAAACCGCAGGAAACTGGGAAAGAAGAACTGGAGGAATCTTAGAGAAGGGTGTTGGAGTACTTGGACATCCTTGACTTCGATTGATGTGAGGGAAAAAAAATTGAAAAATCCACTTTCTCTGGGCAGAAAAAAACCATGTAATTACAGAATAATGTCATACTGCACTGAACAGAAAAACTCAGTAAGACAACTGCTATCAAATATTCCAGCTCTTACTTCTTTGGGAGCCTCTGAGATGGAGAGGTGAGACAGATGTTCCATACCCCATCCTGTACTGCAGTTCAGGCCTTTCCACAGCACTGGAATGTGCTGTGGGATTGGATGGATCAGAAAATTATTCCTTCAGATGTAAAGATCTCAGCCCCTTCAGAACTCCCATATCCTTCATTAGTGAAAAGACTTCAATAATAATGAACCTCATTTAAACATTCCGAGTGCTGTCTTTAAACATACTGGGTAAGAAAAATTTAAAGTAATAAGGTAGGGAATAAAAAAAATCCTTGCATTCTTAATGTGATTGAAAGTATAGACTTTCCTTACAGGTTTAATTCTTCCTATGAATGTCCACACTGTGTTTGCAATATTTTAAAAAAACCTGGATAGAATCACACTGGAGTGAGTGTTTGTGAAGTTAATAGAAAATTCTGGGCCTTCAACTCTGATAAATGTAACTCTAGAGTCCTATGAAAAATTTCATTTTCAAGGAAACCTTGCCTTTTTATGGGAACTTTGTCCAGCTGAAAAATTTTACTGGCTCTACTCCTCATTCCCAGTTATGGACCAGATTTGGAAATACCTGTGAAAAACACTATATTGGTTTCAAGGAAATGCATGGATGAAAGCATTGTAATTGAGGACATCCAGATCTGTTCTTACAGAAATGTTTTGTATTTACGTGGTGCCTTACTTACACATTCTGAAGAGCATTACAAGCATAGAAAGCTCCAAAAGGGTGCAAGTTAGCCAAGAAAACCAGCTGTGCATGACTTTGAGTCCTATCCCAAGCACTTGGAATACATCTGCATCAATACATCTGTATTGCTCTACTTGCAATGTGGCTGGTTTGGTCCTAGAACTACTGAGACAGAGCAGTGGAGGTATATAAAACCAGGGCAGTCACGGAAAAAGGAAATTTCAGTGTCTTTGTGCAGACAATTGATTGTGTTCAGAATCAGCAAGATGGGTTACAGATGTATGTCAGAGAAACAAGGCAATTCACTTGGACTTTTACAGAGCATTCTCTTAAAAATTCTTTGCAAGGCTTTAAAAAGATGGGGAGGGGGCAAGAAGGAAATATATATTATATATATATATATATTCCTGAGAGTGACTGCAATCCTCAAGGCCATGCAAATAATTTGTACCTTTAATCATTAAGGTATCCTAGGGCTGATGAGAAGTTAGGCTGGGTAGGAAAAACACAGGGCAGGAAGTTGAGAGATTTGAGTTCAATTCCAAATTCAGGACAGAATTCCCATGTGGTCGTGGGCCTCTCGTTTGGACCTATGTTTACCTACACAATGGAAACATGGAATGTTTTCATCCAAATTCTTGCTGAAACATTGTTCTGATATAAAAATGGTGCTGAGCCAGCCTGGAGTGCAGACCTACCTCTTCTGACTGGAAAAACTGTGGGCATTTTGCTTTTTCCTACAGAAGGAGTAACACAGGACTTGCTCTAAATTAGAAATAACATCTCCTCCCTCTTCCTGAAGTTTTGCTAGGTGGATTGCAATCCCAATTTCTGAGTCTGGCTTAACATAGTATTAGATTTTAACTTTACATTATTTACATTAAATCCCTTTGAGTATTGTGTAAAGAGACTGTATGTTTTACATCATTTTAGTGCCATTTTGGGTATTCTAGGTCTGGGTGCATCCCGTCCACCTTCAGGCACCTTGCTGTTGTGCCAAATTTAGGGACCTCATGACATGGGTAGGCTGGTGAAGTGACCTCTTGTGACTGCACACATCCTGTGTTCTCTGGACCAAGGACACAACCAGCTTTCTAATTGAAAGGCACTAGTTAGGAACTGATCCAGGAGTACTCTTCCAGAATGTAATTGGCTTAGTTTAATTCATTTCCCCAATGACAACAATAATCTGAAAAAGAGAGTTAGGATAAATGTTTACATATGTGCAGCTACAGAAGGGAATCTGCAGAGTAACTAATTTCACATCTTACCTTTACATAAATTTTTCTGTACACGAGTCCGTTGTAATTGATTCAGCCTTTAACAGAGTTTGTTGGATTAGATCTGGCACAAGAGTTGCCAATTCTGAGTTTGCTAAGTCTTGAAATATGGATCCATTTGGGGCCTCTTCTTCAAAAAGCAGTGTGCAGCTTTACTGGAGTTGCTGGTTGAAGTCCCCATCAGGTTTCCGTTCTGTGGAAAAAGCACTTGTTTTAAATCTCAAATAGTCAGTAATTGATCACAGCCTGGAATTGTAAAACTCTATCTCAGTGCCTGAAATAGCCAATGTTTGTGGTGTGGTATGTGGTTTCAGTCCCTGTCAAGAAAAAGGGAGACCTTGGAGAATATGAAAGTCTTAAGGAGCTTTCCACTAATAGAAGGGTCAAGGGACAGCACTGTCAAAGCATCCCCTGGTTAAAGCTGTGTGGGGAAACAAACTGCTTTCGACCTCCAGCATCCCAGCTGTCAGTCACAGGGGATGAACACTCCTTTTGTTCAGATCCCTGAGAAAATCCCTTGACTCTGCTCCCTGTTATGCCCCCCACACTGGTCCCATGTCAGTGTCCTTACTGAGTGATCAGCCATGATCCAGCCGTGCCAACTTGACTGAATTTCCCCAAAACATCATTTAGAAGTGTTGAAAATTAACACAACTTCCCTTCTCCCCACTGCAACCTCCATCCTCACAAGAGATCCAAGGAACTGCAGACTTCTCATGGGTGCCTGCAGCTGTAGGATGGGAGCTGTGGTAAAGCTGAGATTGCTTGGACATTTGAGAAAATAAATATTGACATAAGAACTTAAATTTAGTTTTGTGGCTTTGAAAAAACCCAACCAAACAATCAAGCAAAAAGCAAAACCCAGTTTGATCTCTGTTTTTTGTTTTTAACCAGTTTTCAATGAGATCACCCTGTGGCTTTTAATTGATTCTAAACATAATTTATTTTTGATGTTGAGATCTCCATCAATTTGGTCAGTAGGATAGTTTGGGATCACTGAGACTTGAAGCTTTCCCAATTTTATGTGGATAAAACCTTTTTGAGTAATTTACCACTGTTTCTTTAATAAAGGAAAAGTGGACTTCTCTATCATGTTGAACCAACAAGAAATCTTCAGAAGTTTCCTGATAGAGGGACTTTACAAGTAATTTCCATGTGCTGAGGGTGAGTGCAAAGGGATTCTCTGCTCTGGAACCACCACAGATTTGTTAACATTTTGCTTTCTATAGGTTTATTACTAAAAACCTTTTTACTTAGTATATATTTTATAATAACAATTCGAAAGAATTAATCAATCCTAATATTAAAACTTTACTGCCTTTGTAATGGATTAGCCTTTGTACCCAGCTAGATTCTAAAAGGTGTTAGAGAAGTAAAGCAGTAGCAGGATGCCACAAGTCCTTTTAAATCAAATACCCCACTCCTTGCTTGAGGCAAGTCTCTGTTTTTGGGGGAGAGGCCTTCAGATGGAGCATTCCAGATATGCATGGCAAAGTTTATGTAGTTTAAAGCTTTAAAATAAAACATTGTGTTTTAAATCCCAATGGTCCTTAATACCTTTGAGAATGAAAAATTAACTGGGGTGGAAAAAAAGGATATTCTGACATGTGGATTAGCAATCAGCTATAAACTGAAGTTTCGGTTAAACAACTCAATTCCCTTTTTCCTTGTACTTTCTTTGCAGTTCTGTGCCATATTTTCAGGGGAACAGGCATTTTAACACTGGCTGGAGTGGGCTGCAGTGCAAGTCTGTGGAAGGTTAGAAGGTACTATTCATCTTCACTGGTAGAGCTGCTTAGCACAACTCAAACAGGGCACATGATGACAGGAATTATCTCCTAAAATGTGTTTATTTAGTGTGGCTATATTTAGAACTATCCTGTCTTAAAGGGCTTCTAATAAACTGCCCTCCTCCTCACTGGTGAGGGTGACCTTTCATCAGCACAGCACATGGTCAGACTTTCAAACCTACCAGCAAACTTGAATAAATTCAAGTTTCAAGAGGTCACCATTGTTCTCCTCCAGTTTTCTGATTGTTTTTTTTTTTTTCCCAGCTGCTGAGGAATAAAGAATACGCTCAGCTGAAGGGCTGACAAACAGCTGGTGGTGGCCCTGGTATCCAGCCTGGTGCAGCAGTCTGCCACACAGATGAAGAGGAGGGTGGTCTAATCCTAAGCAAGTTAAAGGCAAGCAGAGTGACATCTATGGCTGGCTCCAGCCTTAAGCTTGTTAGGGGGGAGGAGGTATTGTTGTTATTGTTGATGCCAATTAGGACAAACCTCTTTCTTGGCAGTGAGCAGTGGAGGGTGCCTACAGAGAAATCCAGCTGCTGGAATGGCACCAAGTATCTGGTGGAGAACCTGCATTCCAGATGTGGAACTCTGTGCCCCTCCATCTGCTGAGCACTCCCTATGCTGGAGCTGGCTTAGGAAAAGATACTGAAAGTTGTGGTTTTCTTACTGATAATTACACACCTTAGCATTTTAAACCTACAGGTGAAACCTAAAGCAGCCCTGAATTCCTCGGGATTCAGTTCATTAAGAAAATTCCTGAAAGGAGGGTCAGGCTTTTTCCAGGCAGTGGTAAATCAGGAATAAATCAACTGGGTTACACCATCCAGGAGCAGTGGGGTACTCTTAGTCAGGCCTTGTTTTGAGGACCAACATGATTCTGATGTCACAATGTTCTGCTTGCAAGATTTGATGTCCTTTAAACAGAAAGTTGGTTGTTTTTCCTGTTCAGTTTTCCCTAGCTCAGTCAAAGGGAAAGCAAATGAAAGGAAGAGGAGGATATAAAGCCTTATTAATGTGGCAGCTCATTTTAGTCTCATCTCTGTGCTGTCTTTTTATCTCTCTCATTTCTCCACAGTTGTTCTGGCTGTGGTGCTGCCATTTTTGTGAGACACTGGGTGATCTCATGAAAGGAAATCCCATCATGGTTATTATTAATCTTGGATGCCAAACACCAGCTTTGTCCTTTAACTTTTCCTTTGACACGTTGAAACTGGTCACTACATGACTACCTAGGAAAAGGATGATGTTTTTCAGGGAACAGGGATTGATTTAGCACGAACTGCATAGGAAACTATGGCTGTCATAAGCTTTAGTGAAATCTGAAGGAAAATTGCCATGATTCATCCACAGTTGTTAATATGACAAAGCCCAGATCCATACAAAGGAACACCTGGCCTGCTAGTGAACATATCTCTGGAGAGCAGCATTTGCCCACATGTTTGTTGCTCTAGCAACAAGCCTGAATGTGGATCACTATTTTTTGAAACACCACAAGAAAGAACAGATTCCACTATGGGAAATTTTCTGTCATAAAGAAAATTATATTTGCTCTACAAACACTGAGTTCTCCCACTTTGTAAGGACTGACTGCCACTCTCTGAATCACTAAAAAACACAGAGGCCCATTTCTTGACTCTTGAGAATCTAAAGATGTGCCAAAACATACATGGATTTCATATTTTCCAGTAGCTACAAATCAGACCCTTTCTCTCAAGAAGATCCCAGTTTAGAACAGTCTCCTAGGTCACTTTACAAGCTCAAAGTGAACCAACTTTAGAAAGTAAAATAATTTCCTTATAGGGTGAATTTTACCTCTCTGCTCAAAGCTTTTTCCTCACCTTTCCTTTCTGGGTAGGTTTCAGATGGTGACTTGCACTCTTTCCTCTGCTCTCTTGCAAAATGAGATGTACAAGTGTGAATGTTAATGTGGTGTTACATCACTAGCTTTGATTTTAGTTGCTCT
This sequence comes from Toxostoma redivivum, assembly GCA_013397375.1. Lineage (NCBI taxonomy): Eukaryota > Metazoa > Chordata > Aves > Passeriformes > Mimidae > Toxostoma > Toxostoma redivivum. The sequence goes on along the minus strand of VXBI01005186.1, from coordinate 639,244 downwards.
GGCTCCCACTCCTCCAACTTTAAAAAGCTTGTAGATGCATGTATGTATCTATATATGTACACATGTGCACATAAAGCAACGCTGAGAGGAGCTTGGGTGCCCTGAGAAACACCTGTATTACAAGATGTTTCATAATCTATTCTAATGTTCTTCTATTTCTGCTGCCTGGGTTCCTACTCTGTAGACAGACCAGCTTTGTTAATTTTTCCTCTTTTTCTCCTGATTCCTGGTTTTACATTTCTTCCCCTGGTAATGCTCTGCCATTACAATGAGGATTTATTTTTTTTTTTAAGGCTGAACAACGAGGAGGATAAAAATGGAGAGAGAGAGAGATACTTTGAATCCCAGAGGTTACTAATTTCTGTCTGAACTGAATAAATGGCTGCATATAAATGTGTTTCTTCTTCTTTCAAAAAAGGGTTTGCTTTTTTCCTGCTGACCCTGGGTGAGTCTGGAGTTACCTGAAACTGTTTGTAGCTGCTCAGAAATCGCAAGCTTTCCCACCTGAATTCCTCCCCTGTCAGCTGGAGGGGGCTTTCAGGTGGGTGTTTGTTTCATTGTGCCTCAAAGGGATCCGTTCCTGTGCTGAAAGACAAGCCCAGGACAATGTTTTACAGAGCAGAAGATATTGTGAGGGACCAATTATCACATAAGTGGTTCTCACGGCTTGGGCTGGTACTGTGTGCCAGGTTGCACATTAACTTCTTTCACTGCTTTTTACCCAGTTTACTCAACATTCTCAAGTGGTGGCTTTGTCAATTGTTTCTCCTGCTGATATTTTGACAGATGATAGCCCCCTGATGCCAGCTTAGCCCAGCTAGTAAGAAATAGGCCAACGTGAAACTCTAGACCAAGTGACTACTCTCATGGTATGGAGGAGCTGTAGGGTTGGTTCTGGTTTGGAATTGTTATTCATTTCCATCTGAAAAATAGATCTCCCAACCCTGCTCTTGAAATACACTCTCTAGGTACTCCATTAAAAAAATAAAACACAAAAGCATGGAGACTTTATTATGTTTTTTTTTCTCTGTCACACCATGCTTAAGTATCCTCTAATGAGTGTCAGGGTACACTTGGGGAGTATGTCTGAATTGTATGAACACAAGTGTATTTAAAGATTTATAGTGTTTCATTGATTCCAAAGCAATGTATAATGACCAGGCAATTTTCAGTGTAGTTTTCCTATATAAATCTTACCAAAATTGCTGACACTGTGTTATTAACACTTGGGGCTGGTGTTGCTGCAAAGTGAAGAGATTTATGTGGAGGATAAAGCAGAGATCTCTAGAAAGTGGGGTTTGCTAATTCATCTGGCTGTTCATTAGTTTAAGAGCTTTCTGTAGTTTGTATATTGCACTGATTTCTTGTCTCTTTTTTCTTATGGTTAGAGAAGCTATATAAGGAAAAGATAATTAATTTTTTCCTAGTAGTTAAAGCTGAATTTTAACTATATTCATTAAAGTCTTTTCTTTAGCTTAATCCTGTTAGGTACTGAATGCTTTCAATGGTTTCAAATTAATGTAGGCACTGAACTCAGGCAGGCCTTATTGTTGTCAGACCTTTCTTTTCCATCCTTCAGGGGCTTTTTTTTTTGCAGGGAGTGACACAGAAGAGCTGAGAAAATGATGCTTAGGACTGAAATACATATCATATGTATACACATGTAAGTGTGTACCTTGTATTTGTTTCCCTGCAACATTATTAATTTTAATGGTTTTTAGACAGCAAAGATTTTAGAAAAGAAAGTTTATCTATTGTTACTTATACTATTGTGTTCATGTCTTTTCAAACTTAGCTGAGAAGATTAATATACATTAATTTTTTCTTATCTTTGCTTAATTTCTCTTTCAAAGGACTGAAGGACCATTTAATGGCATACAAAAATGCTCTGCTTTTAGAAAAATTTAAGGACTACCAAAGAGAATGAGGAGGTTTTTGTTTAACTTCCATTTTTTTGATTTTTGAAGCCAAATTCTTTCTGAAACTGACCTGAGAATGTCTGGGGAGAAGCCACAAGCTTGTGATGTGGTAGGAGGAGCTTTTCTCATCCTTTTCCTTTGCATATATTTTCGTGTGTGTGTTTGTGTGTTTTGAGGTCTTCCTTTCAAGGAACATTTTGCAGAGTGTCCCTGGTTACCACACATTGTCTGTTAAATCATTCAAGTGTATTTTTGAGAGTACTTTTGTCTAAAGTTAAGCATGAGCTTGGAACCAAGCACATCCTAAAGTCAGGGCCTGTATCCAGAAGCATTAAGCTCCATGGACTTGGTGTTTGTCAGATAAGGAGACTCTCAGAGGTTACAGAAATTTGGGGTCCCAGAGCCTGAGCTCCTCACTGAGTTCAGAGGGAGCTGAAACTGCTTTGTGCTGTTCAGGATCAGACTTCAAATGTCTCAAGAGACATCTGCAGAAGGGTCTACTTAAGGAACTATGATTTAACTTTTATTTCTTATCTGCTGGGGTCTGGAAGAATATTTTGTGCTATCTGTTTGACTGATGGGTCTGAGAGGTCCTACTCTGGGGGGCTCATAATTCCAACCAAAGGGAAAACATACTGGAAAAACCTCCAGCAAGGACTTTAAAAAAATCTCTTTTCTCACATATTTAGCCTGAACTAGCAATAACAACTTCGATGCAGGGCATTTCCTGAGGATTAATGACTGTCTGGGGTCATCATCTCCTCCCAGTTAGTTATTAATCCCCAGGAAATACTCTGTGCCTTGATCATTATTGCTTAATTAGCATTGAGAATGTGGGGGGTTTAGGTTTCTTTTCATGCATCCTGTGAATTGCTGGGGTGGGGGTTTCTTTCATTAACTTGCCCTTTTCAGCCTGAATGGGAGCATGGGCTTTGCTTACAGTTTGCAGGTTTGAGAATCCACTCACAGGGTTAAACCTTCTCAAGCAATTTGAGTTCCATGTGAAAGCACCACTAACAGCCCACATCTGCAGCGCATCAGGGAGCGTCCCCCCTTCAGCCCTGCTGGAAAACACTGGGTGCCATGGGGGCAGGAGCCAGAGTCTGGGAGCTGGGGATGCTGGAAAAGGGCAGGGAAAGTTGGAGGGTGGAGGAGGGAGAAGAAAAGGAAAGGAGGGAAGCTCGGTGGAGTGGAGAATTTAGGCACTGCCAATCTCAACAAACAGTTTTATCAGCTACTGAAGGAAGTTCTCATGCCATATGAAATTTTGGGAAAATTTTGGAGTCCAAGCAGTCTTCAAGGAAACTCTGCCTGATTCAAATGACCCTGACTGCAGCAAAACAAATCTATTTAGTTATAAGAGCAGGGAGAATAAATTCAGACTTTATCCTGCCTTTCCCATCTCTAGAGGAGAGGAAGATGAGGGACAAAACCATTTTCGAGCATTGTGTGGTGGAACTGATCTCAGGAGAGCTGTTGCCACCACCCATCCCATTACTCCATCATTATACCCTATCAGACTGGCAGCTACAGCACTGGGAGATCCCCACTGCATGATGTGTTTAGGGTTGTTTATGGGATGTGTGACTCCAACCCCACAGCTCCAGGAGTGATGGACAGAGCTTGACCCCAGGGATGCGGGCACAGCAAGTCTGGGTGTCCCCAGGCACAATGCGGTTCCATCTGTTGATCTGTTTGTTATAGATGTGGTCTTAAGTATATTTGGAAAAGAAAATTAATTTTAAAAAGGAAATATCAAGTTTTCTGCTCCAAACAAAGCCATAATAGGATTTTTTTCAGGACTTCTTTAAAAAACATTTTTGTAGAACTCCAGTGGAGACAGTTGGAGATGTGTAGTGACATTTTCCTAGCCAGCTGCTCTTCAGATCTCATTACTCTCTTCTGCTGTGGGAACCTCTCTCCAAGTCTCCTTGAAGGTCTTTTGGGTCCTGCATGTTTAAGTGAATATTTCAGCAATTTGGCCTTTATGTTCAGGACCAGAGGTGCAAATCAGTTTCATGCCTCAGAGGAAAAACCCTTATCCTAAACAAATATCTGGCCTCACAAATATTTCCATGGCTGTGGTGAAAATATGCAAACTTTGGTCCCTAAGTGCCACTCTTTTTGCTTTCCTGTCTAAATATTTGTATTTTGGGGACAATATGCTTCACTTAGTGTTGGAAAAACTATTTGTTTGAGGGAAGAGCATGTTGTAAAAGGAATACCTGCTTAGTTGTTGGTTTGAAGAGTTTGTTAGTTTGAAGAGATTTGGAACAAAAATGTATTTTCTATTTTTGAAGTCAACTGTCTGGGTATTTATGGCCTTTAAATTTTTGCCTGCAAAACCCCAGATAGATACATATGTTATCATATAAAATCAATGCAAATAATTATATCCAGTCATTTTAAAAATAGCTTTAGAAAGGCACAGAACCCCCTGGAAGTGAAATAACTCCACCTAACCACATAGTATTTATAATTAATTCAATAGATATAAAGAGATATGACTGGTTTTGACCTTAACCCTGATCAACATTAAATCTAATCCTCATATCAACTCTGTGTTTAAGTATGGAAAAAGGCTTTTGACAGAGGCCACTATATATTTAAATTCTCCATAGTGTGTCCTGCAATATTCTCATCCAAATCTTGTTCTTGTAACCGACCTCTGACAGTCAATGTATGGTCAATGTCAAACTATAAAAGGCATAAAAAGGGGAGAGGGAATAGAAAAAGAGTCATTATGCAGATGATATATAAATGTCCATTAATGAGACATTCCTTTGTACTTTGAAGTTCATAGCAGAGTTCGACATTGAATAGGTCTCAGGGGTTTTAAGGCTTCATCACACATATTTTTGCACGGCCTTATTCTTACCAAAGAACAAAAAGAAGAGACCTTGGTAAAGTGAGGAGGCTTTAGCCCTAGATAAGATCAAAATAAAATGTATGGGAAGAAATTTCTGTGTATGCTTGGGAGACAAAACAACATCATAAATATTGCGGGGTAGTAATCTGGTGTAATAAGGCCAGTCTGTGTGGAAGGCTGAAACTGCAGCCACCAAAACCATTTCTGCAAAGAAGAAAATTGAAGACATCAGGGGAACTGCAGCATAAGGTGAGCAGTCAGGAGTCTGTGGTGATATCTGACACTCACTGTGTGCACACCTGAGCCCAGGGATCTCACTGGCATTCCTGGGAAAGCCAAAGCTGTTGGAAGTGTGTAGGAAGCTGGGAGCCCAGGTCTCACAGGTCCAAGGATTTCATGGCTCTGTCCACTGGCCTCTGGCCCTCTCAGCATCCTCTGTTTGCCTTCTCTCACCTCATAGTCTCTGAGTTCCTCAGAAGTAATTATGTGCCTCACAAAACCCAGTCTACATTTCCCTGAAGCTATGAGGGCAGAGAATCCCCTCCATGACGTGTTAGAAAAGATGCAGTCCTGGCTTGAGCCCTCTGGTACAGGAAGGTGAACAAGAATTAATAAAAATACTTTTAAGAGCTGTCCCTCTGCCTCTGACTGCCCCACAGCCTCGAAGTTTCTAGCACACCTGCTGGCAGCTGGGCCTGGATGTGCTCAGATGAATTAGTACAGAATTAGTCAGAGTAGGGAATTGGAGCAGACCTTAGCTTCATTTCTCAATTTTTCAGAACAGGGTCTGTATCCTGACTAAAGCTGAATGTGAAAACACTCTGGAAACAAATTTCCACACTTTTATCCATATTGGGTTGCTATTCTGTCTCCCAGTTGCAGTGAGATGAAATCTAACTGGGGTTTTGCAAGTCTGTAAATCAAATTGAGGAATTATCCTAGAGTTTACTGAAGCAGGTTCTGTCTGTAATTCCCTTTGGCCAACATGAGTCCTAATTTTAAAAATGCACAATGGTCAGGAAAGATGTGCTGAAGTTCCCTTTGTTGCAGTCTGGTTTGAAGAAGAATCTGAACTCCCATTTTTGCACCCTTGGATTGCAAGTGTATGAAGCTACAGGATGGAAAGGACTATGTGAAATTGTGCCCTCACCAAGATCAGGGGAAGGCTTGCATTGCCTGGAGTGAGGGCAGTGCTTTATTCTCCATCAAACATAACAGTTTATATTATTTTTAATCTGCTCACCTCTAGAGAAAATTTCATTCCACTTCTTGAGATAAGAACATGTTAGTTTTCTCTTGCTGCCTCTCCACTGACCTGGAAGGGCTCTGCTCAGAAATCTTGATTGGAAGTGTGTGGCTTTTTGATCTGCTCAGTGAAAGGCAGAGAAGATGACCTGAATCAGGGCTTCTGGGTTTTATGCTCTGATGGTGGCAAATCAGGCCTGCATCAAACTTGTGAGATCTATTTCCTAGATCCACATTAAACATACTGGTTGAGAAAAAAGTGGATAGGAATGGTGAAACCCTTGTTTGTCTCTGAAAATCTGCCCTTGCTTATTCAGTAGTGCTCAAAAAGCCAGGTTTGGGATTATTGTCTTTTTTTAAATTCCATTTTCTTCTTGTTTTGGAAGGCAAAAAAGTTATCTTTCTGATCTGTACATGGTCTGAAAACCAGATGTTATCATCACTTGGTTGTAGCTCTGCTGGTACAGCATGTTTTGCTTATTGAAGCAAAGACATGGTTGAAATTAGATCTGTGTAATACATGTCATCAAGCTTTATGTATTTGCAAATAATAAACAGTTTGCAAAGCGTGGCTTGAGCTTGTGGGTTGCAGCTTACTGTCACTTCAGTAGAGGTTTCAGAACACTTCTGGCAGTGTAGGGTCTGTGTCTAAGCTGGAAAGCACCTTTGAAAAATTAAGAAAGGCACATTTCACCCACGGCTTTCTTTGCTGGGAAAGATGGACTCAGTCTTGTGGCAGCCGTAGTTTAAGTAAACACAAACTCTGGCCCAAATTTCGTAACCATCATTTCCTCAAAGCCAGCAGCACTAAACCAAACTATAGTTTTGTTTGGCTAACCCCAAAGTAGGATGTGGTTGCCAGTCTCTGGAGCCACATGATCAGGTTTCAAGCAGACGCCACCAGAACTGTGCCCTTGTCTTGGTCAGGAAAGTCCTGGATGTGTGAGTCCCAACACCATCGTTATGTTCAACAAATAAACGTAACCATAACGACAGGTACGCTCCAATTAAAGCTGCCTGCTCCTTATCCTGCACTGGGACAGTCCAGGAGTGCCACAACACCACTGGGCTCAGGAGGAAAAAGGTGTTGGAAAGGGAACGTTGCCAAGAGAAAAGGCCAGGTCATAAGGGGGGACCTCATTGCTCTGCACAACCACCTGGAAGGAGGTTGCAATGAGGTGTCGGTCTCTTCTCCAGCAACAAGCAACAGAACAAGAGGAAATAGCCTCAGCTTTTTGCCATGGGATTGGATATTAGGAAATATTTCTTCACTGGAAGGTTGGTCAAGCATTGGAACAGGTTGTCCAGGGAAGTGGTTGTGTCACCATCCTTCCTTTGATCACTGGAAGTCTTCAAAACCATGTGGAAATGGCACTTGGAAATAAAGTTTAGTGGTGAACATGGGACTACCCTGTTAATGATTGGACCCAATAATCTAAGAGGTTGTTTTCCAAACTAAGTGATCCTATGCTTCCATGATTCCCAACAGACTTCCTGCTCTGACATAAGCACAGGTCTCTGCACAATGCTGCCAGACATGGAATACAAGGCTAGGACAGCTGCTGTCTGGAGGACTTTCCCAGAGCCCAGGCAGAAAGTTCCCTTTCCCAAATAGGAAGGCTGAAAAATAAAAATTGTTGGCATGTGGCTACATAGTGCTGAGTTGCTCCTCCTTTCCTGCACATGCAGAGCATCCATGTTCAGACCAACCTCCTGCCAGCTGATTTCCACAGGTGATGGGCAAGAGCTTCAGGACAGTGCCAAGCCAAAGGGCAGATCCCTCTGCTACAAGCGGCTGTTGCTTCGTTGTTTGAGGTGGAAATAAGCTGATTTTGTCTCGCTGAGAGCAAGGCTCCTCAGGCTCTTCTGTTCTCACTTTCCTTTTCTATTGCAAACACCTCAGTGAGCCGAAGGGACGAACAGATGATGGAGTCAGTGCCCCTAGTTAATGACCAGCACTATATTCACAACCTCGTTTGGTTTTGTTCCTATCCGCTGCTTCAATGGTGCCGATGAGAAGGAATTAATTTTATTGAGGACAACTCAGTGAATTAAATGAAAAACTGCTCACTTGGCTGGAAAGGCTTTGACAGACGGCACAGCAGCCGGTCAGATTTGAAAAACTTTACATCTCCTGGACGTGGAGAGAGAAGGAGGCAAGAGAAAGGAGGGGAGGGAAGGTCATTGCAGATAAGCTGCAAGGCGACTATTTCAAGGCCTCTGAAAAACAACAGAGCAAGCTGCAGTCTCTTATTTTGATTCATGGGTCTCCCCTCCCTTTTGTTCCTTGATGCACTAAATCTGTTCCTTAGCCCCCCTCATTTCAATAAACACCCAATAAGAAACTAATCGTCGTATGGTGAATTAGAGAAGAAGAAAAGATGCTCAGAAGAAATGTTATGGTCATGGAAAACTCTTCTGCATTGTAACCATCTGGTGCACCACAATTACTATGAATGGGATAATTGAGTCCCAGATAACTTCTTTTGGGTACAAATAATAGCCGTCACCCTGATTTGTATTCTTCACAACAGCATCACCCCATCATTTCACATCACATCTGCACATTTCTTTGATTGGGCACTGTGCTACCAATAAGTTACTACACTTAATTAAGCCCACATAATTCTCTTCAAATGAGCAGAAAAGTTTGTGTATAGGCCAAAAAAGAAAAGGGGCTGCAAATGAGACTTTAGTGACTCCACTTTGTATGAGGTATTGAGATTGATGGTGATCCCATGCCACCAAGGTTTTCATTCAACATTGGAAGAGTGTGAAAGCATTAGGCAGCTCAACAGCTGTGTACAATCTGAGAAAGGCCTGATTTCAGACAAACATTCTCCTGGAGGTGATTGAAACCCCATTGTAGCATAATCTTGCTTTTCAGAAAGTGTTACAATACATTTGATTTGATTTCTCGGGTGTCTGGCTTTCACAGCATCATTAAAAGCTCTGTAAGAAACTGAGAAATGGAGTCCTCTGCAAAGCAGCATTGTCTGCTCCTCAAGCGTGTTTTGCTCGAGCACTGGGGGAAGGAATTGACAGACAACAGGCAAACGTAAGCCTCAGAGTAAATATTACAGCAAATAAAAACTTAGAGATCTTAGCTTGCTCCATGGGGAAGGATGAGGATGCAAAATCTTGAAAGAGATTTTTTTTTCTCTCTTTTTGCTGCTGTTCCCCATTTGCTAGCTGAAGTAGGGAAGAGCACATTCCTTCAGTTTGCCTCACTTATGTGTTATCAATTCACATGGCTTATTAGTTCTTCATGAACTCTTCACACCTTAGAATGACAGGACACACAGCCTGTCCTGGCGAATAAGGCACCAGGAATGTGCTGGCGGGTCCAGTTGCTCAGGATCAAGCCCAAGAAGCCTTACTGGAATGTCAGGGTCTATGGGAAGCACAATAGTAAACAAAGAACAGGGTTACAGAGAGAGAAACAACTTAAAAGAAAGTAAGAGTAAACCCCTGTCTTGCTCAAAGAGATTTTTTTTTTTTAAATCAATGTTTTCTCATTCCACCCAAGCAAATCTAGAGCAGCTTGAATACGTTTTTCAGAACAAGTGGCAAAATATCCCGTGAATGCTGCAGAGGTCACTTCACACACTCGCTCTGCCCCTCATTTGTTTATCTAAATGCTGACAAATTGCAGCATTTTAACAACATATCTCTGGTACTGAACTTCATGTGCATGGCTTGCCCTCTATCATTGAGCTGATAATGAGGCTAAGCATAAAGCCTTCATTCACTGCTATAAAGGCTTCTGACAGTGATGAATACCAAGTAGAAGAATTAGGTGGTTTATAGGAGAATATGCTATTGTGTAAAACCTCCGTGCTTTTTATCAACCCTTCTGCTCATTTTCAGTTCCTTCACGTAAGCTGTGTCCACAGGCACTTCTGTGAGCTTTCCTCTCCTTCCTTTTACTTTTAACGAGGCTGTCTTGCAGCAAGTGCCAGCTAAGATGTTGTGTCAGCATTTATTGCTGGTTATCCTCCATGAAATGCCTCAGAACCCTTTCATTTCACCAGAATGATGATAAACATTTAAAATAGCAGTGCCTGAGCAGTTTCTCTGCGAGGTGATTCCTGCCCCAGCCCTGTGCGTGGCACGGAGCAGCAGCTGTCTGTCACCAGGACATCTTTCTTACAACAAAAGCATCCTTGTCTTGGCATTTCTTTGCAAAAGCATCAACTAATATCCCTTTTAGATGGGTGTGTTTGTAGAAGAGGTGACTTCTGGGATGGTTTTTTTTGAAATTGCTGGCTGCAATGAATTCGATTAACATTTCATTGTTCAGGTCTGAGCTCGCGGCTGGTTCTGGGAGCTGAGGGAAATGTGGGGAAAGGATGTTGGCAGATCCTGACAGAATATCTAATTTGACTAACTAAGGACCTCCCCCAGTGCTTTTATCCTTTGGATCATGAAGTTTGTGTTCCTGTCTGCCCCACTGTCACCCACCTGTGAACACAACTGTGAAGCATTTTACTCTAAATAGGATCTGGATATGCCTCAGTTTGTGCTGGTCCTGCAATGATTTGCACTCAGCTGCATCTGTGCCAGGACACGAGTGTAGAGGGATGGACACTGCCCTGGGCAATTATTTCCTTCCTTCTTTACTTCTTTCTGTTGTCTTCTGCCCAAATTGTCCAGGTGTCTGGTCCTAATTACTGCTTGTTGGCTATGCCACTTTTCTTTCAATTTCTCTTCTCTGCTTTTCCTCTGGCTCCTCTCTGCTATCAGTGTTGCCTCTTGGCTCCCTTCCTGCTCTTGGCCAAAAGCCTGCAAGGTTAATGCTGTCCCTGTGCTGGAAGAAAGGCTCGTGGAGTGGAGGCACTGACAGTGACATCTCCTTCCAGTTTTCAGAGGCAGCTGGAAGCATCCCAGATATTTTCAAAGGTCCTCCAAACATGGCTGGAAGACACAGAAGTGCTCAGTGACCCATGTGCTTGCTGCCTGCCACTTCTGCTGGTTCTTTTGGAAACCCCTGGTTATGAGCTGCTTCAGAATTTCTTTCCCTTTCTACACCAAGAATATTTCTATCACTTTAAAACACATCTTCCCTTTTTTTAAAAAAAAAAGTGTGGACAGAGAGGGGAATAGCATTTTATTAAATGTGCATGACACTGAGGATACAAAAACACCAGCATGGGATGAATTTACTAATCAAATGCAGACTCGGTCTGCATTGTAGTATGACACTGGAAAGGAAATATCTCTTCAAAAGGTTTATTTTAACTCCAAAGGAAAATTAAGGGAGAGAATGTTGAAATACAGAGGAGTCCAGGGGGTGGCAGGGAGGGAAGCTGGAGAATAATTGATGCAAGTAGGGAAGCAGAGCCTCATCCCAGGGCAGTGGGAATAGTGGAGGGTCCATCCTGTGTAGAGCGCTTCAGTCCAATTACTGTGCCTGGAGAGGCAAAGCAATGGTTAGAGCTGGGAGAAGCTCAGCCATTCTCCTACTGCTCCCACTGCAGGAATTTTGGAGGTTTTGCAGTGCAGATCTTTCATTCCTTACCCCAAATGTCACTATGGCATCACAGGCCACAACCAGGGCAGGAGCAGTGGTGTAAGGACCTTCTCTTTCAGGTGCTCTTGTCACCCTGCTGAGCCCCTCAGTCTTGTCCCCACAGGCCTCCTTTGAACCAAACCAGTGAACCAATCTGGGCTCATCCTTTTCCAGGTTTATTTTTCAGCCTGGATCCACTCAGTGCCGTGGTTTATGGGCTGCTCCCAAAATCTGCTGGCACGTCCCAGCCAGGAGGCTGCAGGCAGAGCTCAGCCCTGGGAACCAGCACATGGGGTAGGCACAGGCTCTGTGAGCTGGTGTGGCTGCTGGTCCCCCACGTCCCCTGCTAGAACCATAATTGCTTTTTTCACAGGCTTTGGTGGGAAGTTCCAATTCTTATTGTTCATCCTTGATCTGCCTTTCATTATGACGGCTGCTGGGTCCCCTCGTCGCTGTAATGAGAACCAAGAAAAACATAACAATTCAAAGGGAAATGTGAAAATGCTCTTCAAAATCAGATGTGTGAAACACTATAGCTAAAAGATATATGTGAAGTGCTGGTTAGAGGATGCTGGAGCAAAGGCAGCTTAGAAGTTGGTTTTATTTTTTTTCCTCTTTCCATTATTCTCCAGAAGGATGAATTCTCATTTTTGTTTCATGCAGAGTCTCTGAGCACTTCGAGCAGTATTTTTGTATGCTGTGAAGTTGAGGAGAGCTATTTTCACTTTATTTCTTGGAGTCTCTGTTTCTTGGACTCATGAGACATGGGATTTGGAAATGGAAACGGCTTTCACCCCGTATTTCTCTCTGTCTTCAGGCAGAAAAGTCACAGGTTTACAAGTGGGAAAATTGACACAAACTACATGGGGCAAGTACCTTGATTCCCTTTCCTCTTTGGAAGACTTTTCCAAATGCTGTGGGTTGGTTGTTTTACTTCTCAGAAAGCTTTGGTATATTCCACATGGCACATCACATTTGCCATACAAGCCTCAGTCCCCCCAAAATGCTCATAGGCAGCTATCCTGCCCCTTTGCTCCTGACACCACTGAGTCAGTTTTATCTGCACATGTTGTGAATTCTACCCCCTGAAAATGGATGTGGTGGGGGCCTGTTGGATTGTGTTATGTGAGAGGAAACTGTGCACACCACATTTTCAAAGGGGAGGGATGCCTTCTGGAGAGGGCAGGGGGGTTTTCTATGGATCACAGCAGGGCAGCCCTATGTGGAAAACCAGCCATTCTTGCTGGCTTCTTATAAGCTGCCCACAGAGTACTGACAATGCCAGACACATGATGTATGGATTTTATTTCTTAAAAAAAAAGGTAATAAACTTCCTTCAAATTGTAAACTAGGTTACATTTTTCTGACACTGTTCCTGCAACAAATTCTCTTCAGTCTTATTTATGAGAAACCAGCGACTTCTGTAAATGTAGATGGCTGAGTCCCAAGTTCTCGAGGTTTGCTGGGAGAAGGAGCTTTCAGCAAAGCTGCAGTGGCAATGGGTTGTCCCTTACACCAATTAATCACGGGGGAAATGTGCCATGCCTCTGTCAGAGCAGGTCCCTTTCCCAGCTGAGAACGTGGGATTGAGCAACACTTAGGCTCGGTCTCAGGCCTGAGTCCGGCTCTGCTGTTTGTAGCAGCAGAGTCAAGGCTCATCCACAACTGCCCTTTGCTCATTCTCTGCTGTTTCTGCTCCTTTGCAGGGAAACCCAAAAGTTTATAACACAGGCAAAGCCTCCCTCCACTCCTCCCCCTTGCTCTCAGCAGCAGAGATGTGTTGTAAGGGAGACGATTTCAAAGGGATTTAATCAATCAGGGTGCCAAAGCACTTCATGCGAGAGAGTTCTGTGTAATGGGAAAGCCTCTTAATGAGGAGGATATGTGCAGCTTCAGGTTTCACTGCTGGATGTGCAGGAGAGCAAACCTTGGCGCTGAGCAGCGTGTGACTTCACATCCCCGTGCAGCTCTTAAGGATGTTTAAACTTCAGCAGGTAGTTGGACTCACAAAATGTTTAAAAATAAGGAGAAAAGTAGATCGTGTGTAACAGGCTGTCAGTCAGCAGAAGGACTCGGCCATGGCTTTTTAGTCTGTTTTGGTAAGGGAAGGTCAGGAAGGAGATTTGAACCACAAGCTGATTCAAAAATGTTTTATTTTTTGTAAACAACTCCATCTGGAACTAGTAAACTTTCAAAGTCTGAGCCAGCCCCTCACCACCTCCACACACCCCAGCCTGCCTGAAATGAATCCAGCAGCAGCCATTGATTTCCATTGCCTTACAGAGCTGGGATATGACCACATCACCTCTGGGCCAGAAGAGAATACAATCACTCACTCTGAGTCATTACATAAGCTAAAGTATGTGATTTATTAAACCACAAAAAGTAGGTTGTACTAACATCGAGAGTCTGACTTGAAACCACAGGAGGAGCGACATGCGGCGTTAAGGCTGGGACTCCCTCCTTAACCCATCTTGTGGTGCCTGGGCATTGTGCATGACCTGTGAAATCACCCCTGCTTTGGAGACTCCCTGAAAGGCAGCACACAGAGGCAGGGATGGCATTTGAGCCCTAAGGCTGATTTCTCTTGCTTTTGTGGGCTTGAGTTGTGTTTAGCAAAGTGACGATTTAATTTTCTTTTCTGGTTTGGTTGGATCCTGTTCTAGCCTTCCTAGACTTGGCCCATTACCTTGGAATTCAAAAGAGCAAATATATAAAATGATAAATAATAGGAAACATTTGGAAATCTGAAATGTTTCAGTGAAATACACAGGCAACTCGCCCAAAGAGTCTGTGTTTTATTTCTCATTTTCAGTCTCAGTGGAGTTATATGAGACACCACCTATTAATGATTTCTTAGGGATTCCTTACTCTGTAGGTCACTGCACCAAGAGCACATGAAGTTCCCAAAGTGCAAGCAGCAAACAGCATCTTTGGTCTTCTCTGCCTGCATTCAGAGTGCTCAGGTTGCTGCCCTGTTTCTCATACTCTGTCCCTAGGTCTGGGCTACTGGTTCTTGTTGGAGACAGGACCAGTTCTGGGGCTCATTGGGGCCCTGTCCCAGTGTGGCTGTCCCTGTGCTGTTTTGAGGTTTTTTTGGAGAGGCTGTGTGCCCAGCAGTGTGTTTGTTTACGGTAGAGGGGGCTGCAGCAGTGGGTTTGCCTTCACAAATGTTGGTGCAATACGAGGAAGTTACTGAGTGTTGCAATTGCTGCCTTCTGGCCCTTGTTAGTGAGCATGAGACACGAGTTACAGACACTCAATGTTTTACAGTCCTGCCATCCCACTTAGACAAGAAGCCTTGCACAAAGAAAACATCAGGGATTTCTGTGTGTTAGACCACAAAATCCTTCTGGGGGCTCAGTGATGACCTAAGGGATGGGGATCCCTGGTGTATGATGTTGGCATGGAAGTGATTCAGACAACACAGGACACTGTGTCAAACATGAGCAGATTAGGGGCTGCATTCCCACTGCCCCACGAGCCTGAGACCCCAGTGCAAGGCAGTTTTGTAGTAGCTGCTGGGTTTGGTTTCTCCTGCTGAATATGAGGCTCTGAATAAGCAGCAGATAGGATGCTTAAGACTGGAGTAGAATTTGGGTGGATGTAAGAGCTGTTTTACCCACCCGTGTTACTCACGTTTGGATGTCCTATATGGGACAGTTCTGGATGAAAAGGCAGCATCCCCAGCCAGGCTGCATGGACTGTGCTTCAAGGAAAGGAATTACCCAGGACTCTGCCTGCATTAGACATGTTTTTGAGGTTAATCATAATGCACTTTGTCCTGGCACAACTGTACAGCGTGTCCTGGAGACATTCTGGAATGATCCCCATTGATGTACAGGGTTTGAAACCACCATTTCCATTAGACCAGTGTTTGGGAAGTCTGAGCTCATCACACCCTGGGAGTAAAGTGGTGGATGCAGCCCTGGTGCCAAAGGGAGACTCATGTTAGAAACTTTTTGTGAGCAAAATGCCAGTGAGCTTGTCTTTGTGAGTGACAGTGACACAGCAGACAAGTCAGAGTTCATCCAATGCTTCCTTCACCTGATTCCTTGGTCCCAACATCCTACCACCTTCACATACCTAAATAAGAAAGGAGAAACATTTTATATTTTGCTGAGATGCATAAATTTATGTATGCCTGTCTTTTGCTTGGGACTTTTTTCTTGTTCTACAAACCAAAACATGCAAACAACATTTTATAATTACAGTTATTTCTACATTACCTTAATATTGAAAACCCAGTTGCTGCAGCATCTTCTATTTTAATGGGCTCTGCAGAATATGAAAACAGAACAGTACTAAAATTTAAAATGTAGATGGCAATTTTACTCTCAGCTTGTCCATAAGTAAACCCTTTGTAATCCCTTCTTCATTCCCCTTGAATACATCTACATTGCATTCCAAACTCCACCCCATCTGCCATTTTCTAGGAGCAGCATGTTGCTCAGGGTTCCCATTCAGTTTGAATCAATGGGAACACCAGGAAAGCCACACTGATGTGCCAAAGGGAATATGGCAAAGCCAAGGAAGGGTCCAGCAGTGTGTGCAGGGTGATCAGGCAAGTCATCAGGAACATTCCTGTGTGGGGGTGTGAAAATCTAGCCAAGTAGGTCTTTTTTCAGGTGGTCTGCTTTTTTGGGAAAAAGCTCTTGGGAGGGGTTTGCAGGGCACCATCGGAATCAATCTGACCCAAGGCTCTGGTCCCAAGAGTGGCAGATGAAAGAAAGCACAAAGCAGAAAGAAATTAAATAGTGAACCATCAAACCTCCTGGCAGCTCAAGCTCCTACACCCCTCCTGGCCACTGAAGGCACAGGACCCTGACTCTCAAAGTGTGACATTTTGGATAAGGCTGAGTGGGGCAGAACAGGCTCCTTCTGCAGCCTCCTTCCACCAAATGGAAGAAACCAAAAGTGTGTGTGTGTGATGGGGCACACTGGGGCATGGCAGGATCAGCGTCCCATTGCTGAAACCCCGGACAAAAACTTGCTCTGCTGACACTGGGTGTCAGGAATAAATCTCTCCATGGCCATGCTGTCTCTGCTCGGCTACTGTGAGCTGGGGCAGGAGCTTTCTTTTAGGACTAGGTAGAGTTCCAAAAACTGTCTGCTGAAGAGAGAGGGCTGGCCAAAGGGTTTGGGGGACACATTTTCCCAGTTTTCAGCAAGCAGAAGTGATTCCTGGTCTCTGCAGGGTGATCTTGTCACGCCCATCTGGACCTTTCCCTCCCTCATACCCAGCACCTTTTATCAGGAGGTCCAAAGTGTCACCTGAGCCCTTTGGATAAACAAGGTTGCATTGTACATTGATTATTCCCATGAAAGAGCACAACAGCTCCTTTGAAGTCATTACAACCTCCTGTCCGAGGGCTCCCGTGCAGAGCACAGGGCCTGACTCCTGCTCTCCCTGGCACAGGTTTGCTGCTGCTGGGAGAACTCCCTGTGTTTCCTTCCATAAGTACAACAGCAGCGCTGGAATAAAGCTCTCAGTTTGTTTACTGTGCTGAGCCCCTGTCTGAAGTCTGTTCTATTAATTGTGTGGAGTCTTCAGTTAGTGAAATGAGTTGTAAAATTATTCTTGGAAAAGAAGTCGCTGCACATGGGAAGCAGTTGCTTTTGCAGACAGAAGTGCTTAATAGTTGTTAATATTCTCCCCCCATATACTGCAGAGCAGAAGTTTGTGTTTAGGATTTACAGCAAAAAGCTTTTGCAGGATTTATTAGTCTTTAAAAGACATCATTTGCTGCTACTTAATGTTTGTGTATTTATTCGTGTACTTACAGCAAAGAAAGGAGAAAAATCTCCACTTCTTCCTTCCTCTACTCTGAGCTGAGACCCCGTATGCCAAATCTCATCCAGCACAGAGGTTTTCTATAAATGGGTAATAATAAAGCCCTGAAAATAAGTTTGATATTTTTAATGGAAATGCTGACTTGACCTTAGCTGCAGAGAGCCACGAAAGGTGCTGCTGTAATAAAGGAATGACTTCATCAGGAAATCAGGAAATACTCATTCAAGCCTCCAAATATATAAATATCACCATTTATTCCATTGTGAATCAAATGATGCCATGTCCTGTAATTAAGGATGCTGGCAGCCAAGTTGTATCATACATTAATTCCATCACAGTACATTAATGGCTCAGCAACTTTGCCTTCTTGGTCACCTGCTCTGGCAAATGTCCTTGGAGCTTTGTTTCACAGTTTATTTGGTGGTGACAGAGTCTTTATTTATTCCCTACCTGAGGGGCAGGGATTGCACTAATTGCCTCAGGCCAAGTGCTGCAGAAGGTTTTATGTGCCACAGGGCAGCCACAGAACAATAAAAGAAAAGTGGTGTAGCAGCTGAATGAGTTCCTGATGTGCTGATGGCAGGTGGGCCCTCACCTCGCCTACAACAGGCCTGGATGGGAAAAAGTCCTCAAAAATGGGCTGCACTGGCACCTGCTTTAAAGAACTTCTTAAAAAAACCAGCACTAAGAGTATTAGTCAGTGGAACATGGCAAACTGTTCCAGCAAGATCCCAGTGACACCAGTGACTAAATCCAAAGATGTCCCAGCAAACCAAATTCAGATTTAAAAGAGCTGCCCTTGGGTCTGACAAAGGCTTATCCCAAACCAGCTGAGAAATCTTCCCACAGATTTACTGGACAAGTAAGCAGTCACTGCATGGCTGTGTGAATTCAACAAATTACTCACAAATACCTGGGATCCATGTGCCATGGTGTTTTCCACTCAAGATAAATTGGTAGGGCCAAATCTTGACCTCATTGGGACTATCACTACTACTCAGAGCAACATCAGAAGTCTTACTCCTCTCTCTTTTGATTTCTGGATTCTAGCCTTGTATTTCCTTCCCAAAGACCTAAATACAAACCACAGCCTTGATGACTCATCAACAAACATGCTAAAGGAGATGTCTTGATGCAGGAGAGAAAAGTGGTTTAATAGAAGAGATTTTTCCAGTCTCTGAAGGCTACATACCAGTCCTGGTTCAGTTTGCTCACTTTTTTTTTTTTCTTTCTCTCCAGGATCAAGAGAGAGGCCAATGTCTGTTCATAATTTGGATTAGCATTACACCCTGAGATCATGAGGAGTGGTGGACAATTAAACCTCTGAGGCAGTAGAGGGAGAAAACTGCATGTGCTCCTACTCTGTCTCTCTCTCTCCCTGTTGAGCTTGTGAGGAGCCATGGGATTTGACATTTTTCCTGCATAGAAAACCAGCAACCTGTGAGCTCCAAGAACAGCCTTTCAAATGACCATGGAGTAAACAGGTTGTGTGTGGGTGACACTCTCAGAGTGGAGCACTGGTTTAAGGAACTCCCAATTCCATATCTTAGTTCCAAGGCTTAGTAAGAATAAATGACCTCAGTTATTTATCCTCAGTTATCCTTTGCTGTACCTGTCCAGCACTTTGCAGGTGGATGTGAGAGGATATGTTAAGTGTGGGCATTTTGGAACTGTCCAAAGTGTCCCAAGGGCTTTGAGTGGGACCATTTCCCCATGGAACTGTGTGTGCCTTGGTGACAGGATGCTGGGGAGGGGATGCAGTTACTTCCTACAGTTTTCCTTTAACCATCATGCCAGAGCCAGCTCCCCAAAGCTGGGAATGAGCTGTGTTGTGGAACTGGCTGTCACTTGTGGGTGGACACTGCCACCACACAGGTCTGAGATGTGGATTCAGGGCAGCCTCTTCCCATTTCATGTTTCTTCACCTCTTCACAAATTATTTTCAATGCCTTTCTTTAGAAATCACTGAATTTTTAATTTTACAATGCTCTTTTCGTGTGAAGAAAAATTTTGAGGGATTTTTGTATTACCAGGAGAGCGATGGTGTTTTTGCAAGTGGCTTGTTAGGTTTATTTCTTTCCAGTGCTGATATTTCTGTTGGCAATTCTGTAGCTAGAAAATGAACATGACAGAGTTGCCCATATTGTTTTGGGGCTAGACTAAACTGATAGCCTGCAGTGTTCCATTGGATATTAGATAAAGCCTCTGAAACATTTTTAGTAACACTCAGACAGTATTTAATTTACTAAAGAATTTATTCTGCTCCACTCTTCTCATTCAATTTTGCATACTGCTGAAAATTAAATTAATTTATTGCTGAACTGAGGTGCTGGGCTGGCAGAGAAAACTGAATTGCTTTCTGAGCTAAATCATGGCAGGGTGAAACTGGTGTGGAAGGAAGAGAGCAGGATATGTCAGATGTTGATTTTGTCTGCCATCGAATAAAATGTATTATTCAAATGACTGCTAAGAAGAACAAAGGTTATTTAATTTTGAGATGCAAAACAGGATGAGCACTGTAAAAAGTCACCTGCAAAGCATGTGAAATGGTTTGTGTGGGGAGGCTCTGGGTCAGCTTTCACGGGCACTGTGGACTCCTCTCTCTCAGCAAAAGTTTATAGAGATTTATTTTTCTTTTAAAAACAAGAAATTATGAAATCTTTAGAGCTAGAGAGAAAAAAGAGATGAGCACTAGCTCTTCTCTGACATAAGTAACAGGATGACACTGGTTCATCCCAGCCAGCAATCTGGTACGCCCTAGCCAGGCAAGTAATGCGTAAATATCAGTATTATGTTGGAATTTCTGCATCACTGCCTTTTGCAATGACTGCTTCTTGTCTGTGTTCTCAGTACTCAATATTTCAAATTAACTGTGCATAAATATTTCTTGAAAGCAAATGTCAAAATCACATGCAGCAGTGGTTTTTGTGGACAACATTGTAAATTTACATGCACTTGCAGGAAGCTGGAAATGCTCAGACACTCCTCCAGTCACAGCACAGGGATTTATTTTTTTCTTAGTGAAAGAAAAATGCAAATTCAGATTTATCACTGGGAATTTTCTGTGCTGTTTTTGCTGGAGTATTTCTATCCCTCATGGGCCTTGATTCTGGTTATTTACCAAATCCAATATTATACTGTAAGTACCTCTTAGAGCAAAGGATGGGGATCCATAAAATGCTCCTTTATTCTTCTTGCACTGAGTGGATGCTGATGATCAAGATACTTTAATCTGCTTTTGCCATTCGGTGTCTTTCCCACACTTGAGCCTATCTTAAAATCATAAAGAAGTCTTTTTGCAAATGTATCATCTCTTACACTAAGCAAAAAAAAAAAAAAAAAAAAAGGAAGAAAAAAAAGTTAGTGGGTTAGTGGTTTATAGAGCTTCCTATCTAAAATTTTTAAAGAGAATTTTAACAAGCTCTAGTAAATCTGGTTGAATGGGAAATCTTCTATGAACATTGAACCAAATAAAACCTGCTCGCCAAATTCCTAACTGATGCAAATCAGAAGTCTCTGGAGTAGTGTTGCTTTACAACAGCTAATATCCATCCCTGTGCATTCACTTTAATTCCTTCTGTGACTCGTGTAATTTAATATCTGTGAATGTTTAAGTAAATGAATTTTGTCCAAAAGGAAGTTTGCCAAAAAGTTAAAATCACACAGCTATTTTCAAGTATCTTTTGATGAGAATTTGGTGCAGCTGTCTTGAAATCACTTTGAGTTTCATTTTTTTCTTATTGCTGCAGCCTCCAATCAGAGGGCACACAAATTATGTGGCTTAGTGAAAAATCTCAGAAGATACTCACAGAAAAGTCACCTTTGAAAGACAATTATGGCCAAAACATTGTCAGCTGCTTTCCTGTGGATGGATAGATAGTGGATGTGAAAGTTTCTACTGCTGGATAATCCATAAGGATACAGGCATAATTTATGGTGGATGGCAGTGAGGTTGAAAGGCTTTGGTGACACACTGTGATGGAGAGGTCCCAGGCTGGCTTTTTCTTCAGGCTGAGCTCCAGTCTCCAGAGGTTTTTTTAGCAGGATGAATTCTGGCTTCTACAAGGGATGGGCTCACATGTGAGCCAGGTGAGGATGTGGGTTCTTCACTGCACCCTTGGATTTGTGAGGATTGGTGGGAACTCAGGCAGTAATTCAGGTTCTGCTCCTTGGTTGCACACTGAGCTCATGGAAAGGTGGAGCAGGAATTCCCTTTCTGCACCAGCCCAAATGCCAGCTCCTCTGCTTGGTCCAGCTTGAGCTGGGATACACCAAAGCGTCACACTAAAGGAATTTTCGCAGTCAAAAGGCAAGAACCAAAGGAATTATCCCTCAAATCAACTATGAAACATTTTCTGCGGAAGTGAATAAATGTGCTTCTGCTCCAAAACGAAAACTGGAATGGGTGTGGGTCTGGGTGGTGAAAGCAGAGCCCCAGAGCAGTGCTCAGGCAGGCTGAGCATCCTTCTGCCCGTGTCCCCAGGCCCCAGTGCCAGGCTGTCCCAGCCCCAGGCACACGCTCGTGTGCACAGTGACATCTAGTGACAAACGGGATGTCGGTGGGGAGCAGCTGCAGGGACAGCTACAGCACAGATATTCGGGGTTTTGCCACTTCTCTGACAATCCTGGGGTTTTTTTTCCCCCTAAAGGTACAGAAATCCCTGCCTTGCCACGTTAGTGGTTAACCTCCCAGCAGCTGGCTACAGCATAAATTCACCGTCTTATCTTGGAGTGGTGCAAAATGTGGTTTTTATTCCCATTTGTACCATTTTTATTCTCATTTAGTACCATTTGTGGCAGCATTTCTTTTTTTTTATTTCCCCTAAAAAACTTCTAATGTTACTCTACCTCTGGCAGGTGGGTAAATGGACACAGAAAATGAGTTTTCTGTTGGTGTTACTACACAGCTAAAAGGATGTGTTTCCAAAAGTGGGTTGAAGAGGAAACTCTTTTAAAAAATTACTGCTTTTTAAGTATGAAAGCTTGAAAAAAAGCCTCAAACCCATGCTTTTCATATATATATTCTTTACTTCCTTAATTGTGGCTGGGATACCTCTGTATTTTGGGATGAATACCTTTCTGCTTCAGACTGGTTAAATAAATGACATTTTATTTAGGCCTGAGTAGGTGCTTTGTGCTTAATTTTGGTTACTTATTTTCACCAGGCAAGCACCTCATATTCCATAAAGGCTTCCTAACTGACCCAGGTCTGGAGTGCACTGGTGGATGTCACAGGGAATATGTGAAGGAAAGCAAATGTAAAGAAATAACCCAAAGCATAGAAAATTCAGTGGGATCAGTCAAATGGGTGTTTCTTTTTGCTGTGCTGCCACCCTGGGTTTTCATGGCAGCCTGGCTGAGCCCAGGGTTTTTCCCTTTTGAGATACATAGGGGTGGTTTTCAAACCTTATTTCTCAAATGCCAACTGAGATACAAAGCTTCCAAGCCTCCACCCACTCAAATCAGAGATCTCCTATTGTCTCCAATGTGAAAATCTGGCTAATTTTAACTTAGAGTGAAAATTCATTGCCTTATGTAAACAGTGAAAAGTAGAGGTCCCCAGAATAAAATTGCTTGAGAACATGCTTTGTTTTAGGTGTAAATGTAGCTCCTTTGAGTTGAATGGGATCATTTGGCTGTTTAAAGCAAAATGGACAAGATGCAGGTGAAGCACATGGTTTTCTTGCATCACAGCCATAAATCCCTAAAACAGCATGGTCAGGGCATTTATTGACCAGTGTCATTCGTTTTGCCAGCACTGAAGGAATTCATGAACACAGAGCAGGCTTTTAAAACTCAGATTAGATACTCACACACATTTTATTAATTTCTCCTGAAGGCACAAATTAAGAGGGATGTGTTTTTCTCTGTAAGTGCTTGAAGTGCTGCTTAACTTCTTGGCTCTACATGATGGATTTTATTAAAATCAAGTAAAATGCAGCTTAGCAAAATTGTTTCTTAATTATTAAAGCAATTAGAGGGATCTAAGAAAGATCTTATTCCCACTAGGCTAAGCCTGCATATAAAGCCTCCCTTTCAGTTTCCTATTTCAGTTGTTCCACATTCTTATAAGACGCCTACTAATCACCACCTAAGCCCAGGCAAACACAAAAAGAGTGAAGTGTTATCAGAAAAAAATATTGAAACACCACCAGCCTATAGTTAGGCCAGTGATACGTTCCTGCAGTCCCTTTGGACTAATACAAGTACAGAAAAGGCTTTTCTTCCATCCACACAGGAGATCTGGAGAGGGAATGAATCCAGGTGAGAGCTGCCCAGTAACACCAACAAAGACACTTTTTAGCCTCATTGCTTTTCTGGCTGTACCAGTTTGGTGCAGGAGATGGGCAGGAGAGCCAAAGTCCAGCTGGGTGATAAAATCCCTTCTTCTAGTGGCTGCTTGCTCTCTTCCTGGCTAAAAGCATCCTACTGCAAGGATTTACCCAAGTTCAGCTCTTCTTCTGACAGCCCCAACTCTATCTCAGGTGTCAACCTTGTAGGCTTCACAGGGAAATCCTGTTGCCCGCCTCCACCTCTGCCAAGAAATATTTTCTGATCTGCTTTGTGCTTTCCTGGGGGGTATTTCCACTCAGTAACCAAAGCATGTGCTTTGGTCATCCATGGATTTAGCATCGCCCCTTAATAAGGGCATCCCACACACCTGCTCTGCCACAGAAGCACTTGGCCAGACACAGTGGGGCTGTGGAATAGCTGCAGTTGTGATAAAGCCCCCAAAGGGTCCTATAAAACTAATGGGGTCAAGAGAGTGTCTCCCTACACAGATCCCACCACTCCCAGTGTTGTCATTTGTTTCTGTTTAAATCTTGTGCTGAGACTGGTAGCAGTTGCTGCAGTTCAATCACTGAACTGTACCTGTGATTAATAATTGCTGCAATATAAGATGTGTAAAGTTTTACCACTATGTCCTGGAGGGCTTGTAACAAGAATGACCAGTTTAAAGCCAAAGCCAGGAATGTGGTAATGAGTGTGTATAATAGAAATGTTAATTAAAACACTCTTAGGAGAGAGAAGGGAGGGGAGCGTTCCCATGTTATCATGTGATATCCCTGTGCCCATTCACAGAAAAAAGGAGAGCCAGGGAAGCAGGAAAAAAGAGGTGGTTGTACTTCAGCTGCAGCCAAGAGCTGTGGGCAGGTTTAAAATCCATCTTTAATGATCCCAGCCTGATGAGCTCCCAGTGTGTCGCTGCAGATAGGTCTGAGACACATCACACTGAGAACAGCCTGGGAAAGGCAGCCCAAAGTCACTGGGAGGGAGCAATTAGCCCAGCTCACAGGCTGAGATGCCAGAGCAGCTAAAGAGGATTGTGATTGCTAAGGATTAAATAATGCATGTGGTTCTTCTCTAACTCAGTCCTGCTATTGCACACCCGTGCTTTCTAAATCCATAATTTTTTTACACCTGAGACTTTTCGAGTGGAAGCAGTGACTCTGAGTGACCTGGCAGACACAGAGTGTCCCTTTTGGCCATGATGACCATCTTGTGCCTGTGGGACACAACACCCTGATGCATTTCTCAGAAGTGTGTTAGGTACCTCCCTGAGCTTAGGAGTTTGTGTGGAAGGATCACTGTGAAGGCTGTGCAAGTCTGGCATTCATCAGCAAAGCCCTGTGGATTATAGGGGAAGTGCCCTAAGCCCAGGGAGCCTGGGGAAACTTGTAAATGCTGCCATCATTTTCTTACTGCAGCGTGACCCTTGTAGGAGACTGTGAGGAAAGAGATGACTCCACCCACTAAAGAAGGCCAGAATCCATCACCAAAATTCTTAATAACCTACAGAGGTGCAAGGTACCTTCCAAGATAGAAAAGCACGAGAGAGTCTTCTGTTTGACTGAAGAGATCACCTCTGAACTTCAGTTGCCAGAATTCAAAGAATTCCAGGCCTTTTCAAACATACTTGCTTCTCAGATTGGAGACTTGCCCTCACCAGAGAGTGGAGGTGCTTGCAAAATCACTGAAGTTGATAGTTAATTTTAAATCTGTTCTGAATTTTTCTCCTTTTCATTCTTTTTT
>VXBI01005186.1:593144-613842 GCA_013397375.1 Toxostoma redivivum | reverse complement strand
TTTTTTTTTTTTTACTACTTATTAATTTTCTTTTTCTAGTGGAAAATGAGTTCCTGTAACCATATTTAATAGAACTGGTTTTATGTATTTGAGCTCTAGGATACTTCAGCTTAGCATTTGCACAGTTCATTCAAATCTAATTTAAATCCCAGCCCAAACCTACTTGAGACTAAATAGACTTAGACTTGCAATCCAGCATCCTTCTATGTCACAGATGTTTTTTGTTCTTCACACAACAGGCACTGATTTCACAAAATTCCGAAACAGGACTTAATATAGCATATGTGCTAATAACCACTTGCAGTTGATTTCCATATACACTCAAAGTTAACTGCTTGGCTGAATCATGACCTGTATAAATTATCCATTTAATTATTCTACAGCCAAAAGAACTCTTAAGTTTTCTGTGGTTGCTTGCAGTTGTGTCTGAAATAACTGCTGGGAATCCAAGCCTTGCAGAGAATTGTCTGAGCCAGTTCATAGCTACTTATCTCCTGCCTCTCCCTGTAACATCTGGATCAGTTTCTTGTAATATCATCCTAAATGAGGGTGAGAAACCCAAAGAATAAATTAAAGGGAAGTTATAGAAGTTTTCTGGGCTGTAGTTCACTGCCAGATGGTGACTCATGTTGGTAAGAGACAACAACAACAGTGCTTGTGGATTCATCCCAAGCCAGAAATTAAAATCTCTGCAACTAGGTTTGCATTCACAGATGAGCTTTAGCTAAATGATTTGAAGCAGAAGGTGTGCTACTCAAAAGGAAGAAAATATTTCAGAATTCCTCCTCGAAAAGGGGAGCATTTCATGGGACTTGAAACACATTTCTCCTGCACCCCAAAATAACATCATGGCATGTAAGACTTAGACTCAGGTTGTTGTTTTCTTTCCCTTTGTAGGAATTTGTAAGCCAGCAGCTCACAGAAACCTGACACATTTCCCAGGATAAAAATTGTTCATCTTGGGAATAAAACTTCCACCGTTTCTGCTTATGTTTGCTGGTTATATGTTAGAGGATGACCCAAATCCCACAGATATAAAGATAGCTAAAATAGGTTTATGTCAAATTAGTTTTAATCAATTTCTATTCCCTGCCTTGAAAACATTTCCCAGTGTAACAGTTCAGTTTAGTTCTCACCTGAAGCACAGGTGAGATAGTTACAGTGTTCAGTACTTGATTTTATAATATTGCTGTAAAATATATATTTAATGTTTCACATTCTTCAAAAATATAATTTTTTTTTATTATTTTGAGAAAAGTGGTGAGCTCTTGCAACTTTTGCATCTCATTTTAGCAGTGCCTGACAGGAACACTGGATTTCCTTTCCAGTCAGGCTGCTGGTGCTGTTTAGGAATCAGAGGATGCACAAGGGAAAGGTGCAGTGGGGCTAGGGAGTTGCTCTGCTTTCACAAGTTCCTTCTTGAAAACGAGGAAATTGCATTACATTAAAACTTCATCCTGATTTTTGGCAGAGGCCAATGCTCCAGATAATCACAGGAATACAGGGAACAGGCAAGCTGGGGCCTGTGACACAGGGGGGTTTCCTCTTAATTTCCCAGTCTGCTGGTCTTGCAGTAATTGCACACTGATTTATCTAAAGGGAGGAGAATGTATGTGTGCCTTCTTTCTAGAACTGCTAAACCTTGCCCAGAGATCTTAATTAGGCCTTCATTTAGCTTTGAAGATTTGGAAATTAACTTTATGGTATCCTTTTCTTAAAACTTGTTTTGTTAATTATGTGATTTCTTTCAGCTTATCACAATTTTTGCAGTATTTCAGCTTTATTTGCTCTGCATGGTTGTGTGTTTGTCGTGATGCACTGTGGGCCAGGTCATGGTCCAGCTTAAATCTGTGCTAGATTTGACTCAGAGTAACATTTTAGCTCAGTTTTAGAAGGAAAAATCTTTTTGAAAACAAAAAAAATCAGTTCACATCATTCCACTTAGGGTCCTGTTTCATTATCGTTGTTTCTACATTTGTCAGTGGCACAAGTTGTGGATTATTATATTTATTCCATCTGAGAAAGGACAACAAAACAATCTGAGCTCTGGAGCATGTTAGTGATTAGTTGTAGAAAAAAAAAAGTAAAAACCTTTAAATCTTTCAGGGTTTTTTGCTGTCGTGTCAGTACAGTTGCACTTGTTCAGAGATTTGTGCTTCTTCAGGAAACTGATGAAGATACCAAAGGAAGGAAATAATTGAGGGAAAGAGAATACACCAGTGGAAGTAAAATGTTGCTAAGATAAAGATAACTGACTTTGCTTTTACCTTTTTTTTTTTTTTTTTGAAACAGCAGAACTTAGTGAGCTGTATAAAAATAGAAGTATATACGTTTGCTTTGCTTCTTTCAAAAGTTTGAACTGAGTATTTTCAATTTTAATTTATAAACCATTTTTCAATCTATTCCCTCGCAGACTGCTTACTGGAATAGATGAAAAAGAGAGCAACCAGGCAAAAGTTGACACTGATGAAATGATATCACCAAATGTATATAAAAAAAAAGTTGACACTGATGAAATGATATCACCAAATGTATAATGATCTTGTAAAATCTCTTCCCTGGCTTCCTTGATATCTTTTTTGCACATTTCAACACGTTATCAGGGATTGGCAGAGGTGCATATCATAAAATAAAAAGGCTTTGTTAATTAAAGAGAGGCAACCTCTAACACAATTGGGTTAAGGCTGAGGATTTTTGTGGTCTGGATTCCAGGTGATAAACCTTTGCACTTGGCATAATTTTGCTGATATCAAGCAACACATATTTGATGTTCCAAAGTGTCAACTCTTCTCAGCCTCTAGATGCCATCAAATTTGATAAGGATCATATTTCAAGCTGTAACAGTGTTAATCTTTAAATTCAGTGCTTCAACTGAAGTTTTCTGAAGCTTTGCATGGTGTCTGTAATTTGACTAATGTGAATGTATGTGATCAAGCCTGAATTTCTTCCTTGCACAGGTTTTGTTGGCACTGTCATGTGGTGTTTGTTGTTATATTTAATTCCCATACATGAAAGGATTTGGACTATTGCTATGGCCTTAATATTAGTTCAGATATGGAAAGGGATGGCTCAGTGTCAAGTTGGTGAACAGTTCCTGAATTCTGATGCTAGCTAGAGCAAGTAGTGATGGACAAGCTTTGGACAGTTAGTTTAAAACTAATTTATTCTCTCCTTAAATGAAAAATCTGTCATAGCAGAATGTAGGAGAAAGAGGCTTTTAGGACCTCCAAAAAATTTGAAAGGCAGGTAGGAAAATTACTTGGGTCCAAGTCACATTTTAATAGAGATAAGGAGAAGAGAAGAGAAGAGAAGAGAAGAGAAGAGAAGAGAAGAGAAGAGAAGAGAAGAGAAGAGAAGAGAAGAGAAAACTAATTTCAAGTTAAAAAGAAAGAATTTTTGGCTGTGGCACAAGTAGCCACCAGGACACAGAGGATGAGGAACTCAGTTAATTATTCCTGATCTTCCTTTCCAGGGTATTTCCACTGGTACTTTTGGGTGTTGCATAGGCCAAATTCCACTGTGACAAATTTATATCCTTGGACCCACTACAGCTTTAGTGAATAATGTACCTGTCTTGAGCAATGTGTTGTTGTGGCTGTAACAGCAGCCATGGAGCTGTTTTTTCCACTCATCTGGCTGAACTTCAGCTCATGTGGAAGAAAGATATTAAGTCTTCCCTGTTCTCTACATATTTGGCTTGCATATGACAAATGGCAAATCAAGTGCAGGTGGCAGCTCACAAATGGAGAGATGTAGTTCTATCCTTAGTATTTCTTTGAGGTTTTTTCATGTTTTGATTAATTTGATCTCCAGCATTCCCTTTCTCTACCTGTCCTTAATGTGTGGAAGTTATTGATATGGAGAAAATTCTCAATTCAGTGATGTGCAGTTTCAGATTCTCCTCAGGAAGCATCAGTGAAGAAGGTGTGAAATGGGACCAATCTCTGCATGTATTTAAACATGCAGGTGGTTCACATACACCCAGAGCAGCTTCTGGCTGGTTCTGACGTGGTTTTTGCCAGCCTATGGGATTGCCTGGCACAAGGAGCTGCTGCTCTTTCAGAAACCAGAGAAGACTTTTCAAAGCAGTAACGTCAGAGGCAGGGTCATGGCCAGGACACCAGGTAATTGTGCAGTTTCACAGTGTTGCCTCGAGAGCTCCAACAAATTAGGAACAGTCTGCAAGCAGGAGTGGAAGGTAAAACCAGCACTGCCTGCCCTTCACTGTGAGGAGACTGCACCTTGCAGGCAGAAAGCCAAACCCAGACACTGCGTCTCACTGAAGTAATTTGGTGTAGTCAGAGAATGTATCATTAAACTGAGAACATCTGCTTGTTAGCATGGCAGGAGAAATCAGCAACAGTTATTTGAGAACTTCTAAAAATGTGTTTCACAAAAAGACAGGAAAGGTGCAGTGAAGTTTTTCTTTCCTGATAGAGCTTCCAGCAGCTCTGACACGTGAAGATATTTTATGTTCCATTCCTAATAAAAGTCTGGCAGTTCAATCTCCTTCCTAGATGCAACCTGAACCTGTACATTTGTCAGCCATGCAGCACCAAGGGGAAATAGTGTTATAGATCTTGGAACCTTCATGACTGTTATCTAATAAACCAGATTACCAAATATATCAGGAAGGAAGGTTGATATGACTGACATCCACCAAGTTCCTCCAGTGTTTCTCCTTTTTATGCAGGAAGAGTTTGTTTTTAGAAGAAGATGCTGTAGGTAATGGTGTCCTCTTAAAAGTGAGGCTAAATGTTGAGTAATGCACCTATAAACAGAAAGTAATTAGTTAATATCTGTCCTTGGATAATTACAATAAGGCAGGTGTTTGGCTAAATTGTTCAGAGAAACACTCAGCTCTGGCTTTCCAAGAGCATTTGAATGCATTTTAATTTGATAAAATGTTTCCATTTGAAGTTAGAGCTTTTCTAAGGCACCTTTTGGAAAGGTTAATGTAGGTATGAGTGGCCCAGATAATATACTCCACATGAATTCCCAGACTGATTTTTCTAATGCTCCTCATATGTAGCTTTTAAGAGAAACAAAGCAGTAAAGGGATGCTGCTGCCATGGGTCTATAATTGGCTGAAAAAGAAGAATAAGCAGATTGGTGTAAATGGGTGTAAAGTCACAGAGGAGGTCTGTAGTGAGCTTCTTCAGGGGCCTGTGCTAAAGATGTCAAAGTCTGGTGCCGTTATCATGATGATGAGGAAGAGGAAGGGCTGTGCAGAAGCAGAGAAGGCTCTTACAGCAGCCTGTGACTGGGCAGAAAACCAGCAGATGAAATTCAGCGTAGATCAATATAGAGTGGTGCACACAGGGAGATACAGCCCCAGTTTTGTTTTGCACATGAAATGTGCTGCTCTGGAACAAGCCCTGGGGGCGATCATAGCTGCTTCCATCAGCACATCAGTGCTTGGCTGCACTCAGAAAAGCAAACCAAACCAGAAACCATCGGTTCAGCTCCACTGAGATCCAGCACTGGTGTCCAGGACACTCTGCTCAACAAGAGCACGGCAGAGCAAAGAGGATTGGAGAAAGGCAGCAAGCATGATGGATGTTTTGGAGCAGTTTCCACCTAAGGAAGGACTGAGTAAGCTCGTGCTCCTCAGCTTGGAAATCAGGCGTGCTGGAGGGAGCAGCAGTGTGGGGATCTCCTTGCCAAAGGATGCTGTAAATGCAAAAAGCTTGCTTGAATTCAAGAACAGATTGAACATGGATTTGCAAGGCAGATCCTTTGGAGGTTCACACACTGAAAAATAACAACAAGCTCAGAAAATCACCTGAGCTGAAAATAGTGGAAAACAAGAATACATTTAGAGGTTTTTACAAAGCACAGGAAGGTTTTCTCATTACAACTAAAATGTGAAAAATAGCTGTAAGGCAAACACAACGTTCTCTCCTGATGAAGTCTTTGCTTTTCTTTTAGTTTTGCTTGCAGCATTTTCAAATGTATCAATAAATAAAACTGCTTGTGTTGCAAGATACACCCTTCATTTTGAAAATGGGCAGAGCTCATTTCTTTTCTCCATCAAAAGCCAGGCATTGCCCAGGAGTCGAAAGGCATAAGGAAATCATTAGTAGCAAGGCAGAGAGCCTGTAAACCTGTGGGGCCTTCTGGAAGAGCAGCTTGGTAGCAGGGTACCTTTGTGTTTGAGAGGTGGAAATGAATGCTAGGAATTGCCCAGGCTGCCCATGGGTGTCCAGGCTGCTGATCAGGACCTGCTTGAACCAGGAACATTTTCTCACTGCATCTCAGCACTCCTTGAGCAGAGCACTCCTCCTTTTCCTCTGCACACCCCTTCTTACACTGGGGCTGTATCAGGGGGTCTCACCACCCTCACAGTAAGGAATTTCTTCCTTATGTCTGATCTACTGAGTTTTAACACAGCCAGGCTTGCTCACAAGAAGTTGGAAAACTCTTCCCTGTCAAGATCATCTAATGCCTAGGTTTTTACAATCACAGCAATCTTGGGGCACTTTGCTTAGGATTCATCCCAATGGGAAGCAGGTCTTTGGAAGCATTCATTAAATCAGAAGCAAAGATGATGTCTTTTACAGTCAAGTGGTTTGTACTGTTCATGTAATTTTTTTCTTTAGAAATTGGTTTCAAACCATGGAAGAGCAGTGTCTATCACTATCCCAGCTGGAACCATCACATGACCAGAGATATGTGTGAGAATAACTGACAGACCTATTCTGTATTTTTGGAGTGTGTGTGGCCCCCTGAGCCTGAATTTGAGGCAACAAGATGAATTACAATGTCTGATCTGGTTATCAGCTGCACCACAGCTCCCTTGCATGACCTGAGTGCCTCAGTTTCCCCTCTGCAGCAGCCTAATTAAACTTCTTGTATTTAACCTCCTGCTCTGTCAGTGAAGCCCATGATCTCTTTGGAGGAATGCCTCAGTGTGTCCTTGTGCAGATGGCTTCACTCCTGGCTGGGAACTTGGGGCATAACACTGGATATAACATTATGTAAATACTCAAGTCACGAAAACGTCTTTATTGCATTCATGATTCTACCCTGGAGGCTTTTTCTTTGGCTGAGGTTTGATGAAAGCATTATCATCTGTCTTACACAGACCTCCAGAGCTTTACAGTAGCTGGATCTGGTGGGGAAATAAATTTCAGGGAAATAATAAATCCTGACACTGCAGCGCCAATAGAGGCAAAAGCGTTGATAGTGTCTGTGGTTGGGAGCAAAGTTCAAATTGCCTGGTGGTCGTGGTGTCCTTTCAGAGCTCTGAGAAACATCAGAGAGGTACCTGTGAGTCCTGCCTGGCACTCAGAGCCCCAGAGCATCACCCCATTCCCTGTCAAGGGAAATACCTGCCTTCTGAGGTTACAGCAGCGCAGTAATTTAGAAGGAAAGCTGAGCTCTCAAAAGCTCAGGCTCATTTTCAGGCCTGGCTGTCATTCATCAAGGGCGAGTTCCCACACAAAGCCCGGCCAACAAAGGGATCCTTGCACTGCTCACAGCACATTCCCCTGCCTCCCCCCTCTCACCGGGGAAAAGATGCCTCTTTGTGCTGCAGATAAGTGAAGAAGGAGGATTTACAGGACAGCAGAAAGCTATACCAGGGACATCTCAACTGTAATTAAATCCTTTATTCACATTGGCTCCCAGTGTGGGCTGTGTTAGCAACCAATGGCACGCACTGTGGAATGGTATAAAAAATATTGAAACAAATCTAATTAATCCAGGGAGCTCAGGTTGATTTCTTTCCCATACAGAAAATGAACCAACATTGTGGCTGAGGTTAAAGGAGGGTTGCTTTAACTCGCTGGGATTGCAGCTGGAAAAGTTTTTTTTAGCTGTGCTTGGAAACATCTCCCTGACCTAAAACCCTGTAGTTTCAGTGTGCAAATGATGCATACTTGGGGTAGAAGGGATTCCCTGCCAAGGAGGAAGAGGTTGAAGGTTTTGTGCATGTCCTGCCTCTGTTCTAACCTGCTGCCAAGTTACCATCACGTGAATTCTCTAAATCAGGATTTCAACATCTCTTTAAAACATCTCCTTTAGCCTGCAGTGCATTGGAGGCCACGTGGGGGTCCAGGTGAACTCTTTGGCTTCGATTGTGAAAACAAAAGTCTTGAGAGTTCCCTCCTGGTCTTTGAATTTCTGGCTCCAGTAATAATTAAAGATCAGTTTTCCTGTGGAGTTGGAGGTTTGCTCTGGGAGAGGCTGTGGCTTTGGGTGAACAGCAGGTTCTCTTTCTACCTTTTCTAAATTGCCTTTAATTACGAGACTCACTAAGTAGCCAGCAACAGTGAAATCCCAGGAGTTCCAAACAGTTGCCATGTGTCTTTTTCTCACACTTGCAGAGATTTAGGACGTCTGCCAGTCATACAGCAATAAAGGAGCTTAAATACATTAAATTAAATAATATGCCATCAAAGCTTAGTGCCCTCTCCTCCAGTCCTATCTGCTCTTCTCCCTCTCCTGACTCACTCAACCTCCACGCTCTATTGTTTGTCATTGTCTGTTCTTTATTTTCTCTCTCATTATTCTTTTATCCCCTTCTTTAGGGGGAAAAATAAACACATTGAGGGAGCCCTACTACCTCCACAAAGTTCTTTGCTCTTGCTGTGTCTTTCCATACATAAATGTGCATTCCTTAGTTTCATTTCACTGTGCCTCTCCCATTCCTTCCTTAACTCCTCTCCATCACATCTTCATTTTCCATTCTTCACTCCTGCCTGCTTTTTGTGCCCTGTCTGCTTTTGCTGGCTACCTCCAGTGTAGGTGAGGATGTTGCTGATGGGTTTGCACACACATTTCTCCCAGTCACCCATCTGAAACCCGTGTGAGTATTTCTGTGTGTGTCCATCTGATTGTCTCTGTGTGTGTCCATCTGAGTGTTCCTGTGTGTGTCCATCTCAGTGTTTCTTTGTGTGCTCATCTGTAACTGATTGGCCCCGATTTCTGGGGCCACTGTGCTGGGGGTACTCCCATCCACGCTTTGTTCTGAGCAATTAACATGATTACATGGGCAGTTGTGCTAATTGTGCAGTGTACAGATGACTCATTAGTTCGGCAATTATGCGTTTTCCTGAAGAGTTGCTGCAGAGGGGGGGCTGATAATAGTTTGGCAGTCTGAAATCTGACCTTTGCTTGTTTATCATTTCACCATGAGTAACTTGAAGGCCAAGTGCTTCTTTTCAGCGTTAAAAATGAAATATTTTTTTGCTCAGCCTGAGACTATGGCCATGGTTCCAGCTGTCCTGCAGTCCATGTGAGCACACAGATAAGAGTGCTGGAGGTGGCCCCAGTTTGGAATGATGTGTGTGCCTTGCTCAGACCACTTGAGTTGTCCCACTGAAGTCAGTGGAGTTATTTCTGTTATTGAGGAGCAGGAGTGACATAAGTACCTTCCTGAATGTGACACCTAAGGGGGCTGACAGATTTCCTTCCTCAAGCAGTGGCCTTTCTTACACTGTAGCTGTTGCTGGATGTGAAATCTCACTTTTTCTAACATATCCTGGGAGGAGCAGATTAGGAGGTGTCAAGTTTACCTTCCCAGCTGTTACTTTACACCAGTTGTTTGTGAGAAACATGGCAAAAAAAATAGCAAAAAAAAAAAAAATTCTGAGCCTGTCATGCAGTTTTCCCAAATCACCTGCCTGAGTGCATCTCCCAGCCCCTGTATGACAGCAGGAAAGGGGAATTAGTCAGGTTATAATGACTGTGAAAGGGGAATAGATCTGCTCAAAGATGCTGCTTGATCAAAAGGATGCAGTGATAAGATAGGAGACGTGTAAGTCTGGAGAGGTGATGCAGACACCAGACGGGAAGAGTTAATATCCTACTTAATGCAAGTGTTGGCACTCAACTGATAAGCAGGGAAAATGGAAAACAACTGTGCACTGTGATTTTCCAGCAAAACTGAGCTATAATGTTAGTAAGGCTCTTGGGCCAGCCTTGTCCTGAGTGTGATTTCAGAGCTGGATCAGCTCTGATATCTTGATAAGGAGGTGGAAAATCAAGTTTGTATAAATTGTACCAGATTGAATAAAAACAACATCAACAACAACAAAAATCCTGGGTAATTTTTCAACATTTTTCTTTGCCCTAACCTGAAAAGGAGAGGTGAGAACATGGTAAAGACTCATTTCAAGCCAGGTTAAATGTGGTATATATGTTATTTCATTTTCAGGTTATGTGAGAGCTCAGCAGTAAGGGAAGGTTGGTGTTTCCTCAGAGCCAGGCTCATTGACATTGTCAGAGGGCTGTAGTAAAGTTTACAGGTTTGACAATTCCTGGGCAGGGTTATCTGGAAGATTTTGGAAGCTTTCTCTACTTATTTGAGCATACACAGTGATTTGAGGTTGGCTTCAGCTGTAGATTTCAAACTCTCCTTTGTGATAAAGGGTCAATATATGAGTGGCATAGCATTATGATTAAAAGAAACTACTTTCATTTTTTGTTTTCTTTCTGTTTTGAAAGTTAAAGAGCACACTTAAGGAACCCAAAGAGCTGCCTACAATGTGTTCTTTAATATTTCTATACCTTTTCACACATACATATCTATTTATATGTATGTTAAATAACATTTAAGGTTTTTATTCACGTGAACCTAAGATATTCCATGCCACAGCATGAAAATTAAGATACTTTAACATTATCAGAATCCCCTCCAATTCATACTGTGGACCAAAATTTCATTAACATGAAATGTTTTGAAACAGAGTGAATTTCATCTCCTGCTGGAAATGCTTCTAAGGTTTTCCAACCCACTTTTATTAACTTATATCCATTAAAAAATGATCATGCTACACTTTCCCATGTTATAATGCTTGCATAAACTGGCAGCAATGAGGTAGTAACCCAGAATATGACTAAATGAAGGGAATGGAAGAAAACCAGAAACTTGAAAATAATTCACAGAAAGAAAAATTTTGGCAAATCAATCCCAGATTTATTTTTTTGAGGGATGAGTTGTTTGTTTTATTGTTACTTTTTTTTTAATATTAGCAGCAGATAGGAACCTAGATGAGAGTCCTCAGTAGAGTCTTCTTGTGATTGCTGCTTCACATCAGCCATGGAATGCTTCCAGCATGATCCCACTTTAAGTGTTAGGGGAGAAAAATTCTGCAATCTGGAGAAATTAGGGTGTCAGCAATCACTGGCATATATGTTAAGTGAGATATTTCCCTGTTTTTCCCATTGGCCTCTCTTCCAACTGCCAGAGGAACATCAGCAATAGCTTTACAAGATGTTTAGAAGTGAAAAGAATAAGCTGTGAACATATTTAAGAGAATATTTTTGACTATTTCTCTTTTTCTAATAGTCATTACTAGAAATGCCTATTAGTATTTCTTAAGCTGCAGAAAGGCTTCTCCATCTTCAGTGGGTTGCACTCACACAGGGAAAGTACAATATATAAATAATACAAACTTCATATCTTTGTCTGTGCAAAGATGACTGGTGACCCATTGACCTCGGTTTTCCATTTCTGGTCTGCAAGGGTTTGTGTCCAATTTGGGTTTTGTATTTCGACCAAGAAAAATGATTTTTAGCAAATTCTCCCTATCCTTTGGGAAGATGATTCCCCCATATTTTCTCCATGTCCATCCAGCTGGAATAATTTTCTAATGCTTCTAGGTTTTCTTTATTAGAATTTCTGAACAAGAAGTTAATCTGTTTTTATGAACCCCTTGCAATTCCCTGTGTACAAATGTGAGCAATCAGGAACTGATCCCAAAGGTCCTCTCTTGCTTCTCTCATTACTTCTTAGCTTTACGAGTCTTTCCTGTCTTTGGAGCCTTTTCTCCATCAGTTTGACTCTGTGTCTCAGTGAGTTTTGACCAGAAATGTTGGCAGGGGGAGGTTCAGAGTAGCTCCAGAACCAGGCACTAGCTCTGAGCTCCTCCCAGGGCCATGCCTGCCTTGCTGTCACCTCTTTAATAAAAGGTGTATTGGTGTGATGACACCCTAAACTGATGAGCAGACCCCTCAGCTGCTCAAAATCCTTTGCTATTCCTGATTCCTGACCTTTTTGCCCCAGCCAACATCTCCTCTTTGCGACAACTAATTCTGCTGAAAGCAGGACAAGATGCTTTGCAAAAATGAAAAGTTGTTGCCTTGCATCTGGCACGAGCCCGTGTGTGGATCACAAGGCACTGAGACATGTTCATGGCAGGCCTATCTGCCATCCCATCTTTATCCCCGTGGATATGTGCTGATCATTTATTTGGTTGTTGCAGCCCTGACTTTTTGGTATCCACTGACAAAAGGCACACATCAGCGTGATCCCAGATTGTGTCTGTCACCCAAGGTCACGCCAGATAAGCCCCCAGCTGTCTGCTCCACCCAGGCACGGTGCATTGGACATTAATTAAGCATAATTAAGCAGGATTCAGCACATGGATTCGGGATGCCAAGGTGCCTGGGCTGAGTCGGGCAAAGCGCTCCACCGGTGCAGAACGCATTACAGCAGCTCCCAAATATTTTCAGAATCCAAGCCATAGGGTTTAATAAATTAGAGAGAAACCAGATAATTGATTTCTGACATGCTGGAGAAGGGATCCAAGTGCCTAAAGGCATAGGTATTTAACCAAGGGAATACTCGGTTTTTTGTGGGTGAAAAACTTGATTTGCAGCAGCCAGAAGCTGAGTATTTTCTGGATCATAAAAAGTTGCTTTCTAATCTAGAACAGGCAAAATAATTTTAATTGTCATTTCAGTTATCTAAAAACAAAAGCAAATTTCTATCCTCTTGATTTTTTTTCTAGTTTGTGTAAAGAAATCAATTTATTTTTCTGCTTTTAGATGAACAGCAGGCATGGTTTGGGAAAAAAATATTTTTGCCAGGAAATGTCATCTTTGCTGTGGAAATGCTTATGTTTCTCCATGAAAATGGAATTTCCCTTCAGAAGTAATTTAGCAAATAAAAGTGATGGGTTTGTCCAGTGGCTGGAATTATAGCACCTTCCATGTGAAAAGGTTTTTGGCATTCAGCCTCCACCACAGAAAGCTGAACTGAGCCCCAAGTAAAAATCACACTTGTTCCTGACATGAAACCAACTTCCCAGTTCAAGGAAGGTTTAAGTGCCTGTTCATATCAATGTCATTAATTCTTCGGGGATTTATAGCTTTTTTAGAAAGTGCAAAAGGCAATTTTTTAAAAGAGTAGCCTCTATCCTTATTGCTGACAAACACAGAGATGAGAATGTGCTGGGATTCTCCACGGGACATCAGTACAAGGAGAATGAACTCTTCAATACACTTCCTCTACCAGTTATTAATTCCTTTACAGCTGGCCCTAAAAGCTCCAGGTAGTAACATACAAATGGTCATTGACCCCTAAAAACCTGGCACACTTCAAGGCAGACAAATAATAGGGAGGAAAAAAAATTTTAGAAATGTTTGCTGCTATCAGCGTGTTGGAGGGAGGGAAAGCAGAGCACCAAAACTTCATTGGTTTGTCCTGAAGGCAGAACTGACCACAGGACCTGGTGCCACCTTACCCTGAGGTCACACTCCTTATGCTTGACACTGGATTTTCTTCTTTCTCCTTCACCTTCCTTAAGGATTGGTCTGAACATCTACAACACACTTTGGTTTTGTTTTTTTCTGCACTTATAAACACACCACCTTCCCAGGTTTGCTGTCAGTCCCAGTTCTCCTGGCCTTTCTGTGTCCTTCAGAGAAAAACTGCGTGGAGGGCAGGAGCATTTTGGATTTGGACTCACTAAAAGCTGTTCTGAAACCAAGCAGTCTTATGACAGCAATGTTATCTGCACATCCTGATGGATTTCCTCCTTGCCTCCTTCCCTGGCCTGTCCAGATGTCCCTCCATGCTGCCCTAAATGAAGGTTATTACTCCCACACTGACATCAGCCATTGATTGCAGTGTAGCTTTTCAAGCTGAGGAGCAATAAAACCATAGTTCATTTTATTAAAGCAGTGTAAGATCTTGCTAAAAATCAGATGTGAGCTGGATAAACTGAATAATAGGCTCCAGTTAGCATTTTGTGAGCACTCTGCTTAATCAAATTAAGACAGGAGGTGGACAGTCAGATTTGCACATTCATCTCCTGCAGATGCCTCAGAAAATCTAGGATGGAGGTGTATGTCCAGAGTTACATCTACAAACTCTTCAATCCAAACTCACCTTTCTCCCTTCTAATTCTTTCAAAGCACTAAGATTTCCTTCTGAAGCTGATTAACTGTTGGAGAAAAAATAAATCTGGATTTTTTTGCCTCCAAAATATCCTCTACACTTTTCAAATTACAGGAATTTTCTTACATCAAAAAGAAAGGAAAAAAAACCAGTGTTTCCTGAGTCTTTGGCATTCTTTTCATTCGGGAAATTCAGTGGGAACTTCAGCATCCACATAGAAATAGATGTGCATAAACACACAGTAACTGACTTTTTTCCACCTCAAACCACAAAGATGTTATCACTTTTAACCACTTTGGACCAAATTTCAAGTGCTGCTGCTGCTTTGGAAAGAGTGAGACCCCGTTTTTTGTGAAATGAGCTCTGCCATAATTCTATCAAAATAATGACCTGGGAATGCAGGTCTCAGTGCAGCTATTGGGGTGAGAATTTCCCTGTTGGAAGTTGGACTATCAGAAGGGAATGGTGCTCTGGTTATGCCAGCAGGACTGGGGAGCCTTTTGGAGCCTGGTAGCCACAGCCAGCAGCCAGAGCTGTGTGGTCCAGCCAAGGAGCCAGGAATCCTCTGGAGCTTAGCAGCTCCACAGGGCAGTGGGAGTGAGTGGACCCTGACTCTGCCAAGCCTTTTTAATGTTATGCTTGTGAAGCAACCACAATGTATTCCAGTTCAGCATTTCAGTCCTTAAAATTTTATGAATGTAAAGCTTTAAAGTGGCTGAGGTCTTAGCTACTTTACCATTATAAAATCATCCATGGCTTAGTTCAGGCTGTGCAACCATCACTGATGAGGAGAGCTCCCAAAGTCCAGAGCACAGGCTTGACCCTTCTTAATGACTTCAGCTGTTCTGTGTTTTATGCCTTCTTTGTCCACATTTGTGCTCCATAAATTCATGTGAGAATCTGCTTCTGTGTGAGAACAAACTTAACTCTGACCCACACTCACAAACTCTACATTTTTACTGCTGGAATCGGGTTTCTGTGCTTGCTTAAAATAAGTATGAATATGCTGATATTTTGGGAATACTGCAAAGAAAGGAATTTCAATAAGGGTTTTGGCAAGCTGGAGTTATGCTTCATGGGTGCAGTAAAGATAGCAAAGACTTTCTGTAGGTCTCTGTATGCCTCAATTCTGGCCCAGATGATTATTTCAGCACTGTTGCTATTCTTGTTTTAAAATGTATTTGGTCATCCTTTCCCATCTAATATTTAAATGCAAGTAACGGAAAAGGGAAAGCAGCACCTCCCCTGTTCTGCTTCTCCACCATTAGAGATGAATCAGGTTCCTCACGAGCTCTGCTCTGTTGGTGAGTGTCATCCCAGGCTCTGTGTTAGGTTTACTCATCTGTAAATGCATGGTACTGCTGTTATTCACTGATAAAAAACCCACAGAGAGTGCTAAATCTTTGCCTAGTGCTTTGACTCCTCAGTTCTTCACATGTTGTCCAGAGAAAGTTACCTTTCAGATGAAAAAAAAATACCCTGCATGATGGTGATGAGTTTTAAAGTGTCAAGTAATCACTCCCAGATTGCCACAGGAGCAGCATCCTGTGGCAAGGACTAAGTTTTGTGTTTTTTATTTCTACCTAGCACTCTGTATAGCACCGAGCTGCCCAGGAAGCAGAGTCTGTGCTTAGTGAAAAATAAACTATTATCAGCAGAAGTTGTCTGGCTGTTCACGGGTCAGGAGTTGCGGGGAGAGAAGAGGTCAGAAATAGTTCATATTTCTTTTGTGCTGGAACTGAGCAGGCACATTCATTGTCCTCTGCCTGAGGCTTCTGGCCAGGGGCTGTGGGATTTGTGGCTGGTGCCACATTGTCACTGGGGCACTAATTGGGTGATCATTTGAGCACTGCAGCCCTACCAAGCCATGCAAAGCTGCTGAGCAGCCCTGCCAGCGCTGATCCTCATGTCTGAGCTGCTGCTAGCTGAAAGTACTTATGTCAGGTGGCAGCCAAAACATCTCTCTTTTGAATTCCATGTTTTGTCCTCTGTTTGTCCCCTCCCCAGCACTGCACTGTATTTCACACCAGCAGAATCAAGTCATAAGTGGCAAAGAATAAAAATAGGGGTGGAGTGTACATCTGCTGTATAACTGGGGTGAGGGGTGAGTCTTAACTTTATTCTGAACTTCATACCATTGGTACAGGAGAGAATAATGCACTTACTGTGCTGAAAATGCAAAAATTGGGAAACATGGCTTGCTCTCTTATACAAACACCACTTTATAGGCAGCAGTGTAATGAAATCCAATCATCCAGCATTAACTCAGCACCCCAATATTGTATTTTGCAGCCTCACTAGTGCTTGTCCCTTCAGGTGCACCTACTCCCACAGTCATATCATACATGTGCACACCACACCTATCACCCAGGATATTCCAGCCAGTCTGGGAAAACCTCACACATATTTGCACCTC
The DNA here is from genome assembly GCA_013397375.1 of Toxostoma redivivum. Classification (NCBI taxonomy): domain Eukaryota; kingdom Metazoa; phylum Chordata; class Aves; order Passeriformes; family Mimidae; genus Toxostoma; species Toxostoma redivivum. Next base: position 597,295 of record VXBI01005186.1, on the reverse strand, counting down.
CCTACACACTGCAGCAATTCTCCCAAGCCCTGCTCCTCTATCCAGCAGTGCAAGTACATATTCCCAGAGATGGAGCTGCCAAACCAGCCAGGGCTGCACTTAGGGCTCTCCACCACTGCTTTGCTCACTGTTTGTAATTCTTGCATGCACTTACCCAGTGCACAAATCATCTCAAGTGGCAACTTCTGCTAAATAAATCTTGAAGCAGGAATTTGGTTGGAGCTAATTGCAAAGGTGGAAGACTATGATGTAATTTTTGTCTCTGAGGACAACTCTTACACACAACTGTACCTGTACTTACCTGAGTGTACACTTTCTCACCTTGAGAATCAGGATTCTTTTTTTTTTTCCCTCAAAATCTTGGCCAATGCAAAAGGGAATTTCCTTCTGTTTGCTAAGTCTCAGGGTATACCAGTGTGCCAAGAGGAGTTTGTTCAAGAAAGGGGACTTTTTTCCAAGGAAATCCATCTAGTTTTATTTTCTACAAGCTGCCACTGCCCTGGCAGTGAAGTGTTAATATCCACCAGCCTTTCTCACTTGTACATCTTAGGGAAACAGAACTTGATTTATAATTGTATTTTTAAAAAAAAAATTTGAAGCAAGCCCCTGACACTCACAGACTTCATCCCTGGCACCCACTTCTGATGGTCAGAGGTCTATTGCATGGGCAGCTGCAGTGGCAGGAAAGATTCCTATCAGCTCCTAATGCAAAGTGGGAAGAATTCTAGGCTAGATTTAGCTCTGTGGAGCATGCAAGCAGTTTGCACACACATCCCTGGACATTTGCTTTCTAAATTGCATCTGATCTTGTGCCACCACTCAAATGTTTGGCTTGACCCTTTCCTAATGGAGACAATTCGAAACCCACCTGGACACATTCCAGTGTCACCTGCTTCAGGTGACCTTGAGTTGGCAGGGGAGTTGGACTTCATGGTCTCCAGAGGTCCCTTCCAACACTAAAAATTCTGTGATTCCATGAAATCCATGGGAAAATTCCTGGAGGTTTCAGTAAGGCTAGGTTAAACTCTTGAACAAACCTTCAGAAATGCTTGCTGCTTCTAGTGAAGGCACATCTTTCAAATTCAGTGACTGGTTTTGGATTAAGATCCATTTGGAGATAAAAGTGTCAGGATTGAGAACTCTCTGCTGGGCTGACCTGGCTGCTTTAAGCTGCAGTTATTCATTTTAAGCAACAGCATCAATGTAAGAAGATCCTAAAAGAATGTGGCCATCAGGTCTGAAGGACACAAGTACAGATCAACCACTGTTTTGAAGTTCTAGATCTGCACCCACCACCAGCATCAGTCTGACTGTGACCTTCTGATGCCACAGTTGTGCTGATTAATGTCAAATGAAATTCAGGATTCTTTACCTCCAAAGTCCAGTGTGGCTAAACAATAAAAGCTTTCCAGCAGGAAGGGAAACCTTCCCTCTGTTATGCGGGAAAGGCTCTTTGGAAAAATACTTTAATCTTCTGTGATAGACCCTTGTAGTATCTTCCAGTTGGCAGGTCAGGGGATTGCTGAGACAGAAGTTGCATCTAAATAGTCATCAAAAATCTTGTTTTCTATTAATTTTCCACTTGAATCCTTTTGGAAAAAGATTGAATAATAACAACAGAGTTTCCCAGGGTCATGTGGAAAGGTGGTGACAGAGACTTTGATGGGAGCTGTACATTATTGCCAGTAGCTCTGGAATGATGCCTTTGCTTGTGATTTCAAAGCATGCATCTCATGGCTGTCTAACTGGAAATATTTTATTTTATTTTATTGTTGCAAGGCAATATTTGGATAAATCCCACTAAAAAAGGTGCTATTTTCTGCTGTGGTGCTTTAAACATATCAGTCATTTCTCCTGAGTTCCCACTGGTTCCAATGCTGTGGTATGTGGGTAGATCAGCAGGTGCAGAGCAAGAGCAGTGACAAAAAGGTTAAAACAATCTTTGAAATCAGACAAACATCTAAAATACCTTCCTGCTTGTTTTTTAATTTAAGTAAGTGTTTCAAAATGAGTACTGTGAATGGTAGGACAAAAAATAACAAAAATAAAAAGAATTAGGAAGATTAGTTATTGAAAAAAAACACAAACTAAATCATTAAAATAGAAGGCTAAATGTTTGAAAGAAATGTGCTAAGACCTTGTAGTTAAATGGTTCATTTCCTCCTCCATTAAAACCTTCCTCCCTCAAGAGTAACTGGCATTTGAAAATTCTGCCCTGGAGGGATGTTCAGGTAATAAAGGAGGAAGGATCCAGAGGCAGGTGGAGAAAAGGGTTACAGGAGAATCCTCCAAAGCTGCTTTGCTCATTTACACATTCAAAAAGGTGGTTGGCTACTTTGCATTCACAACTCTGCACAAGCACATAGAAAATACTGTGGCAGAAAATATTTAGAACTTTTAGGAGTTTCGAAATTTGTTAGGATAAATTTTATAGCCAAAAAAATATTTTATTTGGCTCCAGAAGTTGAAAGAGCATCCTGAAGGTCTGAAGGGATGGCAACACACAGCTCTTTGCTGGTTCTGAGATTAACTACTTTAAAAACATTTGTTGCCCTTCTTGTGTGGCATCTGAATCCAAAGCATTTAGCTGAGTAGATTACTGCTGGGCAAATCCAGGGATGGGGTCCATGTAGCTAAGGTAGATCCAAGAATACAAGAGGCTACAATACAGAGCAAAAAAAAGCAAGTTCTACTTTCCATCCCTTAGCCATCATGAAGACATCTCATTATAAACAAAAGTTGGGTCTTTGATCACCAAAAGCAGCACTGCTCACCACTGAGCCATTCCTTATCCCAATGGTGTGGGCTGATCCATATTTTTTCCTTGTAGCCTTGTCTGGATCATTAATAAGATTTAGGGAGCTCAAGCTGAAGTCAAACCAATGAGGTATTATTGTCTGAAAGCAGCTAAAAACTGGACGTGAGTTCTTTCATCAGGCATTGGAAGTCAACTTCTGGGCTTCAGCAGATCCCATGGATCAGTACCAGCAGCTTTCACACTTTAGATGCCCTGTCAGCTGGAACTCTCAGTTGTGCCAGTGTTCCCAAGAGCCCTCCTGGAAGTGTTGATGGCATCAGAGATGTCCATGTGCTTTTGCAGAGGTCTGGCCCCACATCCCTCAGTGGGCTTTGGCCCAGGGACATTTGCACAAACATCCTGCTCCAGTCACCCAGCTCCAAGGAGGGGCTGTTAAACAGATCCCACTGAATTTCCCAAGGTTCCTGCATTCTCCAGTGTGTCAGAAAACAAACCTTGAGGCCTCTTATGTGAGCAATCATTGTGTGCGTGGAATGTGAAACATTTCCAATTTGTGCAGGCGAGCTCGGTTGCATATACTGTACAAACACACACAAACACCATGTGGAAATAATAAATGTGTTTATGATGGAGATCTGGGCTTCCTTTATTATTTTAGGATTTTGTCTGGATTTGAAACAATTGTTAAGAGCATTAGCTTCAGTCTTTCATTACTGACATACTCATAATATTGACTTCACCTACTAAGGCAGCTGTACTCCTTCTTAGCATATATTCCATTATTTTTAAACATACTGGTTGTTCATACAGAAATATGAAATATTTAGGAAGCTTTATAGCCAAACTGATATTAAGTAGTGCTCTTCAATATCCTCCAGTTCTTTTAACCTTTGACTGTTGAATTCAAATTTTGATTCACAGAAATTCATACATTGGAATTCAGGAGAGAGGAAATTGTCTGGTTTGTAAACTTCTTAGTCATCCTCTTAGTTTCTGAGGCAATACTTCCACTTTTGTAGTTTAGGTTCATTTTTAGTTTAGCTCCAAAAGCTCATTTTTAACGTCCTGGATGTCTCCTGTGCCTGGTGGGAGTGGGGTTGTACAAAACTGAACAGGAGGTGTATTGCCCATGCCCTAAACTCATGAAAAGGGGCCCTTTCTGCATGTTTTCTCTATTTAAACACACACAAGGAGTTGCTGATATATTTACCTAAAACTTACTAATGTATAGAAGTAAAATCTATTTTCCAGGAAAATTGCACCATACTTCTTCCAACTGGATTTTGAAATGTCTTTGTGAAATGCTATCCCTAAAATGCAGTATTTCATGTCAGGTTCACTGTAACATTTCATTTGTTATGAACTTAACTTTTTTTCTGCTTTTTATTTTTTT
>VXBI01005186.1:473804-593092 GCA_013397375.1 Toxostoma redivivum | reverse complement strand
TTTTTTTTTTTTTTTTGGTCTCAAAATAGTTTCTCTGTGTTTGTATTTCAGATTAGCTCACCATAGTTTGTCAGTGAATGAAGAGAATCAGTTTCTTGCCCAGCAAATATAATTGCCTATTCCATAAAATACTTCAACAACACTGCAAGCGCGGAGACCTTTATGAAATATCAGGGCTTCTGTGATGAAAAACCTATGGATTTTTTTCCAACTGTTGGAGATTTTTCACTCATGCAGTTGGGAATAATGTGGGCTTTTAGACACCAAATCATCCTTGGTCTGTGCAGAGTGTAGCTACCCTTCTTCCATTTCCTTCCCAAACTCACCTGGGTGGTGGGATATGGGAAGAGCAGAGATATGATCCTGGATTTCCTACAGAAATGTGTGCCAAAATAGATATGGCAGTGGAACCATAAGCTGTTTTAAAAGTACCATGAAGGTTCCATGGCAGGTATAAATCCAATGTACAACTTCTATAACCCTGAAATACTGTATTCACTTCAAATCTCCACCTTTGGTACTTGGAGAGCCTTGAGGACACCCAGTGCTCTCAACCAAGCACAGCTTTCCATCCACACACTAATCATCCACTACAGAAACTCCATACAAGGACTGTGGAGAAGGATGAAGCCCATTTTTAGGATGGGTTTATTTTTATCTTTTTTTGGGAAGAGTTTACCATCCCATTTTTTTATATCTCCCACCAATGGAAGCTCAGAATGACTGAAATAGTACAGTCTGCTGCAGTGGATTCTTCCCCAGGAGACTGATTTTATTTTATTATTACTGAAGAGAACAGGAATTTATTAAGCCTCAAAAAGTGGAGGAATTGGAGCTTTCCTGCCAAGGTAGACATATTCCCAAGCTGCTCCAGCCCCTCCTGAGAAGCTCTTGTACTGACTTTCCCGTGTAGGGGAGAGACACAATTTTGTCCATATTATCAGCTGACAAATAAAACAACCAAATTCAAGACTGGAGGGAGGGGGAGAGAGGGAAAATTTGCTCAAAAATATATTTAAAGACATGAGCTTTCCTGTAGAGAAGTTTGTTTGGTGAGAAATTGATCTCTTGCTACAGGCTCCAATTTAAACTGGCTGACCTAGAAGGAAGAAAGTGCCTGGGAAAGAATGAAAAGCAAATAAATAAAAAGCAAGGAGCAAATAAAAAATAGGTTTTCTCTTTCCCACTTTTCAAAACCCTGTGGGTAGGATGGGACTTTTGTGTCCTACCTCTCAGGGAGCCAACAGCTTTATGTTTGTGCATACCATGGACACAACAGGAATCTATCACAGGACAGAGTGTGTGTTCCTTGTTCCTTGCTGATGCATGCTAATGACAGAAAAGTTAATTAAATCAGGCACTTGGTGTTTGCCACTGGCTCAGAGAACGGAATTCTCCAGGGTTTGGAGATGATGGCATCTGTCCAGCCAGGTTTCCAGTCTCTCTCACAGCTAGAGCTCACCCCTGAATTTCTACTTCTTGCTCTCCAGATTCCCATTATCCATGTATTTATCCCCCTCCTCCTCCTCTTTCTTTTCCTCCCTTTCCCACTCCCTCTATTTCTGGTCCCTCCAGGTTTTACACTTGTCTCCCACAGTTCCTGCTGAAACAACATTCAGCTGTAGTGGTGCTGATGATGGTTGGGGAAAGCAGAGCAAGATAAGCCAAGTCTGAGTGAAATATCCCCTCTTTGTAACACACAGAATTGGGAATTTGTTTGCTTATAAAATGGGACAGTCTTGACCTTAAGGCAAACCAGAAGTTTCTTCCAGATTTGAAATACCTCAGAATTAAGGAATTTCCTCTTTCCTCAGTATCTGGATCTTCTGTTTAGTCAAAAGCCCTTAAGAGACTGTTCAATCATGTTAAGATCTCATGAATTTTAAAGATTTGTGTCTGTCAGAGCAGACGGGCACTGGCAATGCTTGGCACTGCAGTCAAGAGCTTGGCAGGCATTCCCACACCTGCACTGTCTTTAAATTGCCCTTCTTGGGTGTGGTGACACAGGAATTGAGATTTTGGGGAGAGGTTCACTGGGAGCTGCAGAGTTTTTGGGCCAAGTGCCACTACCCCAGTAACAGAGAGGCACAGTGACATGAGCAAGGCCACCTCTGAACAGGCTGGATCAGGGCTGTCTGTCTGATACTCAGTCATGCCTTTGAGCTGCAGGGCTCTGCAGAGTTCACAGAGTCACCAGCTCAATAGAAAGGCTGATGAGCAGCCTCCCCCTTGGGCCACCTCATTTCCATCTGTGCCATGAGGGGAGAGCTACTGAGGCAGTGACAAACAGGCAGATGTGGCAAAAAAAGCACAGAGGGGGGAATGGGGCTTCTGTGTTCCTTCAGCACTCTGTTTCCAGCCAGGAGGAGGATGCTAACGCACTGGGATCTTGTAGAAGTTGGGAACTCAATTCTTTTATTTGAAGTTCCGTAAGTCACACAGTTTTGTCTGTCTGGATGAGCAGAAGTGAGAGATCATGAGCAGGGAGTGGCTGCGACCATGACTGGCTTTGCTGTGACTTCAGCAGCTGCCACAAGGCCAATGGTGACATTAAACTCCAAGGCAGAGGGACCTGGGGGAAGAAGAGGAACATCCAGACTTGCCTTTCCTCTCTGGGTCCTTGTCACATCGGGCCTGGGAGGTGTCACCTCTTTGAAGGACTGACCTGTGCAGTTGAGCACAGAGAAAATTTTCCTCTTTATTAGGAAGTTTTAGTTCTCTGCCTGCTGGATATAACCATATAAAAACAGAACCAAAAGGGAATTGATATCCATTATTGCTTGAGGTTTCAGTGACCTTCACTTCCCTACAACTGAGCAGTGGCTAATACATAGAAGTTTGGAAGTTAGGCAACTTTCTAGCAGAATAATCCACGAAGTTATGTTCAGGAAGGTAGTGCTGGAGCATATATGTATCCTACCTTGTGGCTGAGATGGGAAATAAAATTACAAAATCTACTCAGCTTCAGAATTTTTTTTTCATCCTCTCTGCAGCCTCAAGCCAGAAAAACATTTTTCCCTTCCAAAAGTGATGTAAAATGAAAGAGGGGAGATAATAAGCCACACTCTCAGTCTCTTATTAGCAAAAATACTGAAAATGACCAGAAGAGTGACTAAAAGTCAAAATAACTTGAGTTATTGACTTATTATATAAGTCTTGACAATTGTGTGAAAGGAAATTCAAATGGTCAGGAAACACTGAATTTTCAAGGACACTGTAATGTCCTGACAGAAGCAGAAGCTTCATCCCAGGAGTGGCTCCTTTATGCAGGGTGGTACAGTGGAAGAGAATAAGGATGCACGTGGAAGATTCTGTGATCCAGCAGATGGCAAAATAGTGTTGAGTTTTTGTAATTGAACCAATTACAAATTCAATTTTGTAATTGAATTTTGTAATTTTGTTCACTGTCTAAAAAGCCTTTAACTTTTCAGCTACTGCAGAATAATCCAAGCAGTATTTTTGTTTGCTGGGAGAAGGTAAGAGGTGGCTGATAAGCAACCTCTAATTTATTAATTAATTATTAATTAATTAAGAATTAATTCTTAATTAATTTTCAGAAAATATTACTAAAGTAGTGATGGGGCCAAACTGAAGTTTCATATCTTCCAACTACTCCCGAAATGAAGAGTGGCTTTGTTTCAGCGTGTCTACCCAGATTTGAACTTATTTGCAACCCACAGTGGGATTTAAATAATAATAATAATAACAATAATAATGATTTTTTTTTTTAATCATGCAGGGGCCTCTTTTTGCTTGCTTTTTGGATGCTGTCCAAAATAGCAGAGCCCTTGAAGGGCCAGACTACCTCCAAATGAACTTACAGTCTTTCTGAATATTGGCTCAGTTATTCATGGGATGCTTATGCTGACAGACCCAAACTTTTATCTCAGACCTGAACCTCTGAATCTTGCTCCAGATAAAAACTGGCATATTATGGTTTTTGGCCCATTTTTAACATTTTCAAGTCCTGCTTCATTTGCAATGTAATGATGTCATGGGCCTTCACTTAGCAAAGACATGTAGAAACACATCTAAGCTGCATTCATTCGAAAAGATTTTCAAACAGACCCTTATATTCAGGTTTTGGTATTTATATTATCTGATCTGTGTTCCTGATGAACCCCCTGTGAAAAATGGTGCATGAAAATGATAGATGGGTGATGGTCCCTTTGCTTGTCCTTGGCTCGAGGTAATAAGGGAGCCCACAAGACCTCTGCTGTGATTCCACTGTAAACACCAGAAATTAATTTTGGTCTGTGTGTCTTTCTCTGCCCTTCCCCCATCATTCCCCTTCCCTGCAGTCCTGCAAATGGAAATATCACCATGAGCATTTCTGCAGAGGCTGTTGGGGCTTGCCCCAGACATCTGTGCATGTGCTCCTGCCCACGCAGCCTCTGGGGCACCAGCACCCCTCCAGCTGTCACACAGCCCCATCCTCCCCATCCTTCCCCTGCTCTTTGCTGGGCTGCCCTTCCAGGATCTCCCACCCCATGGCCAGGATGGAAGCTGGGAAGCCACAGCCCAGGATTGAATCCCAGCTCTTGGCTGTGGGGATGCAACAAATTCACTGTCAGCATAAGCATCCTTTGCCCACAAGGTGGGTAATTAACATCTTTACAGGACCTAGCATAAAAGAAGCAAAATTCACATTATTAAAGTATGAATAGAGTGGCTATATATGGAGAAATCTGCTTTCTGATGGTGGCTGGCTAGGGAGTTTATAGCCCATGACCAGCACCACCTTTTCTTACAGACCTGATGCCTTCCAGGTAATTAGTATCATTTTCAAAAATTGCCTTTATTTGTAGTACATGTTCCTAAAACCCCTGACAGAGACCCTATAATTTCAGGAATTAGTCCAGACATGAAGTAAGATTTAATGCTTCTGTTATTGATTTATAGACAAAAAGTTCTGTCACTGGCAGTCTTTGAGAGAAGAGATTTGGATGTTAACACAATTACTCAGTGTTGCTGTGCTCCTGCATTAACAGTTTGTGGGTGGTATTTTGTTAAACGTAACATTTCTTTTTCTAGATCTGGGAGTTCAGGACATTGGACTGGTTTTGCTGGTAAAATCAGACATAACTGTGGTATTAGGAATTATTCTAGACACAGTTAAGTCTTGTAGCTGTACTTGCTGCAATACCCAGCTGGGACTGCTGCACACCACAGAGGGCGAACAAAAACGGCCTTTTCTTAAAATGAGCGTGGAGAGACTCCCATAGGAAATGTTTTTGTTTTGTTTCTTGAAATCTGTGTGTGGCATAGGAAAGGAATGGGTGGAAGAATGATAACAAGAGGGAGCATGTCTGTGAGAGAGATAAGATTGAAAAGGGCTGGTAAGCAAAATGCTCAAAGTTGAGCCCAGGTTTGCAAAATCGTGCAGCCTTTAGAAAAGCTGATGCTCATTTTGTTGTGTAACAGGTACTGAGGTCCTGGAAACTCCAGCCCTCCAAATTAGCAAGATAAGACATTGTGTTCAAAAGTCCTTTCGTAAGGATTCTCCTTTCTCTGTGTTAAAAGCCATGAAAGCAAAGACAGTCTTGCTGGGCAGATTTTGGTGTATTTGTTTACTTTTTACAAAGAAAAAAATTCTGACTTTTTTTTCCAGTGATTTATACGTGAGCCCCATCTTGTGTGTCCCCTCCAAAACATCTCACTGGCTCTGGCAGCAGAAGGAATTCAGATGCTCTGCCTGCAGAGAGCTTCTTTCCTTTAAACCCCACCAAAAATGAGAATGGATGGCACAGACTGATTGGCTTTTGAAGCACGATGCATGCATATGTGTGAGTTTTATGCATATGTGTGCATTAAATATATATTTGTGTGTGCTTTAAGACTGACTGGGCATCCGCCCTCGGGCTCTGCTTTCTATGATTAACCTGATTAGCATTGCAATTATAAATACCTGGTAAACGCCTGCCTTTGATCTAACCCACCTGTCACTCAATAGTCTTTTAAACTCCAGGTTTCCTCTCTCTTTCTTGACATTTGTCATTGTCTTCCCTCTGAATGCCCTTCTTGCAGTTCTCAAAAGCTGGCCCAAAAGCACTGGGAAGGGAGACTGGAGTATCAAGTACCACGCTCCGGGATCAGAGGCAGCTGCCATGTTCTTAAAGGTCTCTTTATTCTTTGCAGCCACAGCTTTGCACAAATAACAAATATTCACTTCCCAGCCCCTTTATCTTCTGTAGAAAAAAATCCCCTGGAATAACAATAAGTTCTTCCCTCTTTCCAGCCTAGCCCAGTGTACATTAATACACCTTGTAATTGCTTGTCTCTATCGGTTTTAGTCCTTTGCCCTTTTTTGCTCCTTCTTTTTGTACTTCAGCTTCATCATTGATCCTATTCACTCTATTCCCAGCGCTGAAATCCAAGTCCCAGATGCCAGCGAGGAATACTCAGCCATTCATGACAAATTGAATGGCTCAATTTAGAGGGGAAGATAGCACCTCATCTACTGTTACTATTCACCACAATAATCTCTGTCGCCTGTTCAGGGACAGACTGTGCTGATCATCTCTGCCTTGAAAGGACTGGAAGGAGCATTGCACATGACAGGGAGTCACCTTTCTGCCTTTGAAGGGTTTTGTGCATTCACATCAAGACAATGGTCAACACTACTAAGAGCCCAGGAATGCTGTTCTGTTCACCTCCGCCCTGGCACGGTCCCAACCCACTAGCAGGAACATGCCAAAAAATAAGTCAAGGAGGCTGAAATAAGGCCAGATCCTCAGCTGGTAGCAACAGGCTGTCAGCATAAACACTTCTGCTGTGGCATCAATGAGGATTCAGGGGAAAAACCAAACTTCAGCACTTCAGCAAATGCACAGCCTCATCAGATGTGGGTACACGTCCCACCGGCTTCCAGGTAGCTCCTGATGGACTCTCCCTTTGGAGTCTGGACTTATTCCACACAGGGAATTAAAGCTGCCAGTGGTGCCTCATTTATATTTGTAGTGCCAAAGCATCCTGGGCTGGTCAAAATTATTTGTCAACATTTGCTATAATCCAAAAATGCATCTCTCAGCTGAACATGGGTGCTCATGGGAAAGAGCCTGTGCTCCTGGAATACTATTTTTTCTTTATAAATTTTTCATGAGGTAACTGAAAATACCAAAATTTTCTCTGGAAACTGAAAAGAAAATCTATTCATTTGTAAATTTTGTCCACAATAATCTAATTTTGCCTTTTTTTCCACTGAAAATATTCTTCTTTTCAGTCAACATGATTCCATTTTTTTTCTTGTTAGAAAACTTTAGGGCTTTTTTTTTTTTTTCCCATGTGTCATTTGTTCAGCTGCATAACCCAAATAATTATAATATAGAATTTGGTTTTGGTTTTCTTTTTCCCTGTTAACTGCATTATCCATAGCACAGAGGACCATAAATCCCCATTTGCACACACTGTCAGCAACGTGACTATGCTGCATTACCAGAAAGTGGGCACAGAGTAGAGATAAAATTATATTGGTTACAAATAGCAGTGCAGCACATTGATTTCCTGAGCTGCAAACAGTTGCAAGAACCATTCTGGTTTGATGTGTTTTGTGGTGGTATTATTGCCACTGGAGAAGGTTATGTCTCAGTGGGGTGAATTCCAGCCTTTCTCCAGAATCAGCTGTCTACAGCAATCCAGCTCACAGATGTTTTGTTCTGCTGAGGAATTTGATGGAGAATGGAAATCAGTTCCAGATCATATCCTTGTTTTCCAGGTGATAATGTCTCTCTAGGTCTTCTGAATTTTTTTTTTTTGGCCACCTGATATTTTTCCTTTACATTTCCCAGAAGAAGAGCAGATTATTAGAAGCCCCATCTGCCTGCCAGTTGTCTGCTCACAGCTCCCACTCAGTTCTGCCTATCACAAGATGCAATGAAGCAACTGAGTCACAGTGCAGAAGTAAATGCTGCTGCAGACCAGGGCTCTCCAGTAGGATGTTCCCAACAAAGCCCAGTTCACAGGCCAGCTGAGTCTAGACTAACCTGGGAGGCTTGGAGAGCCTCAGCTTTTTATTCTTGCATCTCTGAACAAGAACATTTGTTTTCAAATAAGACTTTGAAGTTCAGTGGAAGATTTTATGTTGCTAAGTGCATGCAGAATCATCAGGGAACTCCAGAGAAGATTGATGACCAACCAGTGAAAGGAGGAAAGGCTGTTTTCCCTAGGGATTTCTTGTAGCTCTTGGCTTCTGCTGAGCTAAACACAACATAGAAATAGTCTTTGTCAAACTATTTTCCTATCTCCAGCCAAAATCAGGAAAGGATATTTGGTGAGAAAAATATATAAACATATATTAACTAAACTTTTGTAAAGATTCAGGAATTTGGCTTTTGGATTTTGATCAGTTTGTGCTTCCTCCAGACCAATCTTCTCCTCTATAGCTCAGCACAGTTAGTGTGTTTTGTGTAAGGATATCATCTGAAATGTCAGCAAGAGGTGTATGGGTCTGTATAGATCTCATTGTTGCAAGCCTTAATTAAGTCTGGATGAGAAATTACGGAATGCTAGTCAAGAATCTTGCTGTCTTGTTATTTTTTTCTTGTTTTCAGTTTTTTGGGGTAGATACACACTGCTCACGTTTGATGGCTTTATTCTACCACCAAGAGGACTGGAAATGTATTTATTTATTTATTGCAGCCATTGCTAAGATTTTAAAGAAATCTTCTATCTCTCTTCAGTCATAATAAAACCCTGAGATAAAATGCCTCTGCTATATTAGCAGCTAGCCTGAGGCTCAACATTTTAGCTTTTGTTTAGTACAAAACCTCCACTTTTTCTTGAAATCCTCTTTTTTTTCCCCACTCTTAGCTCAGAACTGAGATTGAAATAATTAAGGTCCCTTGTACTGGGTAACCTGCTCTTCCCATCTGAAAAGCAGAGTGTGAGCCAAAACATTTTTACAGAATTAGAGAAGATGTTTTTCGCTCTAAGCCTTGTCTCATTGTTGCAGCTCTGTGAGAAAGGGGAGGAGAGCACCTGCCTTTTGAAGGACATGAGCAATTTTCTTTTGATCTGTTTTTAACGTAAAACTTGGTCTAAAGGCCATCCTCAGGCATCCCAGCCATGGCTGGCAAAATGCTGCTTCAAAGGGTGGAGAAGATAGAATTAGAGCATTGCTTCATCTCTCTGTGCAGGAATGGTTTGCTAAAACTCACTTCATGCCATCTTGAAATTAAATAGAAATACAAAGAAAGGATTATTTAGCAAGTTAATTGAGGCTTTTTCTTGTGGGTAACTCCAGCATGTGCTTTGTGTTTAGCTCTTTTTGAACTTTGAACAGAGTATCTTGAATTCTTGAATCAAAGAAGGCCATCCCAAAACACCAGGCACAGCCCTTGCACTGAACCTATTGACACATGGTGGGAATGATGCCTATCTTTAGGATAACCAGCTTGATGGATAGAGTCTGACTGATGGAGCCTCCCTGCTAATCTGTTCTACTTCGGTCATAGATAGGGCATTAATATACCCCTCTGTAGGTAAATCCAGCATTAAATGAGTTATCTTTGTCCCTAAATAAAGCTGTTCATATTGCAGTGCTAAGCCACCAGGCCTTAACCCTTCCCTGAGAAGATCATGATACCTGAAAGATTCCACTAATGCAAGTGCTGAAAGACAATCCAAACATAAAAACATTAGGAAGAATTTCCATAAATAACAGAACCCTTTATAATAAAACCTTTCTTGCAGCCCCGTGGTTGAAGGGACAGCACTGACCCCATCCACAGCCAGCTTCATCTCCAACCACCAGGATTATTTTTGCTGGAAATATTTTCATCTTGTCTTCTGAAGGGGACTGAAAGCGCAGCTTGGGATATTCCAGCTTCAGAAAATTCTGCCATTTCTCACCTGCACAGTCTTCCCTGTGGCTGCTGAGGTGCTGCTTGGCACTGTGGGTGTGTTTGACTCCTAATGGGTGCCGTTCATTAGGCTGAGAGCTGCTCTAACACACTGGCCCTTTGTAGGGCAGAAGCCAGGGGCTCAGCTGGTGCCTGCAGTATTAGGAACAATTAGAAATGCTTTAATTGGAGTTAACAGAGCCACCTAAACTTACCACATTTGAGGAGCCAGCACAGGCTGGGCAGCACCTGCAGTTAACAGGACTCAGTGGCTGATTATGACTCACGGGCAGAGTGGGAAAAAATAGCAAAAATTTGAACAATATCCCTTTTTGTGCTGCAAGCAGGTCAAATGCTGTCCCATTTTTACAACCCAGCAGGGAGGCAGAGTTCAGGAGCACACAAAAGCCCTAGAAAAGGGCTTTTTTTTTTTCATAGCCACCTTATTGAACTGTACCTCTGAAAGACAAAAGAGAAGGTGATGCCCCAGCATGTAGTTGTTGCTTAATGATGGTGCTGTCGGTCTGGGGAGGGTGGAGGGGCAGGTTGCTTAACATTTTTACATTTTCCCATGGTATAACACTGGTGATACAGTTGGCTATAATTAAAGGGTTATATAAATAAGCCATTGAGAAACAAATTAATTTATTTCCTTGGTGGGGCTAGTTATGTAATTTGGGGCTTGCACGTTGATCTACTTTCTCTTTGAAGCACTCAGCCCCCCACACCCCCCCAGACCTGGTCCTCCTCTCCCAATTGTTCTAAAATAATTTCAAAACACGTCCAGGAATGCAGATGTGAAACGTGCTGCAGCTTGAACTTCCTTGAAGCAGCAATGCCCTTAATGAGGAAAGGCTGGAGAGCAGAGTGAGACCTGGCTTGTAAAACAGTTTTATGGCATGTTTATTACAAAAGGCCCTCAAATGGACAGAGCAGGGGTGCACAGAGGTGTTGGTGCCACTAGGCCACACTCCACAGCAGCAGCCCCCCACCCTCTGCCCCCACCTTTGGAGAATCCATCACCTGGATCTCTTTTGGGGCAGCTTCGTTGGCTTTGGGGACACTTAACCTTTTTGTATGTACTGAGGATCTGGGGATGGCAAAAGGAAGGATAGGCTGGTTCCTGCCCTTCTCTTAGGAAATAATAAAATGTCATTTAAAGTCCCATTTTAAAAATCAGAGTACAATCTGAGTATTTTCCTCTTACGCCAGTTTCTTCTATGAGTTTCTAGGTAGCATCATTAAGCTACTCTCCATTCTCTTGCCATATTTAATCATGTCATTTATTTGCATTCTCTTCCCTAGAAATGCAGGCCTCAAGCAGCAGAAAATTTTTAACAAATTCCAAAGCATAAATTTTGCATACAAAGCTGCAGTGCAGAAAATGAAACAATTTCATGAAGGCTATATGTGCTAATACCAGTTTCCTGTAATAGGCATCGCATTGGCTTCACAAGAAAAAATGGCAAAAATAAAAAGAAAAATAAAAAAGAGGGAAAAGTAGCATCTAAAATTATATAAAGACCATTGCTACACTTCAGACAGCTCCTCCAGGCTCCAGCTGGAAGATTCAAACAAGCTTCACCATCTGAAGAGAAGTGTAAATCTGTGAGATTTCTTGTGCTGAATGAAAACACATAAAGCATTAAATAAGTTATGAAACATACCTCTTCTCCTCTGACATAAATGCCCAGCTATAAAAATTCTCAGCCCTAATCTCTTGGACTTGCCATTGTGGAAGACCCTACTTGACAGAGGGGGAAAGGCAGTGCTGGTTTGCTTTGGTTTAGATTTTAACATTTCTAGTATCAGGATAATTCCAAGTCCTAGCTGGCTGCAACAATTTCCTTTTAAACTTTTGTTTAATGTAGTGCAGTAACTTCCCAGCATGTGCCTCAGGAATGAACATCAACCAGAACTGCTGATGGTGTTTATCTTACACTACAGGGAAGCCACTGATCAAAGCAATGTATATTTTAATCAGAACTCTTCCCAAAGTGGCAGCTTCCACTGCCAGTGTGTCTCTGCTAACTCTGCAGAAAAAATAAAGGAGAACAATTAGGAACAGTCTGGAGGCAAATCTGAAGCCATCCAGCAGAGCTTCACATCACCAAAGTGGATATCAAGTGGAAGATTTGGATAAAGCTGGGCTGGAGCCCAGGCTGAGTTTGTCTCTGGGAGTGAGACCCATTGTTTGCTCATGGAGAATCTTCATTTCAGCATTTTGGAGGTTCATGGCTTTGATTTTCAAGTCTAATCACAGACTGCAAAGCAGAGGAAGAAGTTGTTGTGAATTCAGGAACAGGACCACGGTGAATGGGGCTTTTCTGCAGGGGTTTGGTGGTTGCTGTGGGAGCTCCTGACTGCCTACAGCCAGCACTGGATTCTGTGCACACAGGACAAGAGTCACAAAGGTTCAACCCCTGATTCTCTTCTGACTTTAGAGAAGAGCCAGGCACACACCTTTGGTGTCTCAGCTTGCCAATGTCCAGAAATTTCCTTGACAAACTTCTTAGTAATGAATTTTTGGCTCATTCAGCCTCTCCTTGAGCTGAGCCTAAGGAGCCCTGTTGTTCCCTTGATGAGTTTTCCAAAGCCATCATGGGAATATGCAGAAAACAGGCAGCATTTAGGCTGTCATGAGTGGAATAACAAGTTTTTAGACATTTATGGGATTGAAATTGGGACTTGTGAGATTAGAAGTGGTGGTTTCCTGTAAAAATCACTCACAAATTTGGACACATTGCTTGAACTTGCTGTCCTTATTGCTCAAAATTACCTAAACATCTGCATTAATCCATTTATCTTAAAGAAATTTAACTTTAATCATACTTACCTTCAATCACACACTCGTGTCCCAATTATGCTGATAGCAGTCAAATATGTACTTGAGTGTCTCACTGACTGATGTTCTTCTGAACTGCAGCTGCAGTTCTGTGTCTGCCATTTCCAGGGATGTAGTACTTCCCCTAAAGGAGGAGAGACTAGGAACTACAGGACTTCTCAGTTTTGTTAAATTTTGGTCAGAACTTTCAAGAAACTGGCCTTGTCTTGATGGCTAAGGATACCACTTTTCCTTTTTTTTTTTTAAGATTATGTAGAGAAAATTATTTTTAAATAAGTCAAAAAGCTTTTTCTTAGAAAAAAAAATATTGGGAAACAGATTCTGGATTTTCAGTTGGAGATATGAAGTGCTCTTTTGTTACTGCTTCAAGAAAAAAAATCGTCTTGAAATATTAATCTTCGCCTCTTTATTTGCATTCTTGAAACTAAAAATGACTTTAAAGTTTTTATTGGAAAATCTGGGAAATAAAACTGCCCTTTGTCTTATGGATCAGGTTTCAGCAGAGCCTCAGTCTGGCTGCTGACTTTTGAACTTCTGAAGATGCTGCTGTGCTTGTACTCGGTGTGACTCCTCTTAGAAGAGCAGTGTTGTAAGTCATGTATAGGATGTGTTTTTCTACTTGCTGGGGAGAATCTGCTCACAAAGGAAGGGCCAAAAACATTTTGAGAGAGGCCCAATTAGTTTACAGAGCTGATTAAAACTCGAGGCCCTGTTTCTTTGTGGAACTAGCATCCACTATCCATCACAACAGCCTGTCTAAGCTGAGGGCTAAATCACCCCTTTGGCTGCCATTCTGTTAAAGCTCAGCCTTACACTGAGGTGAGAAAATAAACTGAAGACCCTCTGAGGAAATCTTTGAGGATTGTGTGCAAACTCAATATCTTTATTTTGTCTTGCTGCAGCTGGCTGGTCTCTGGTTTTACGTGTCTGTGGAAGCAGCACCGTGAGTTAAGCTGCTTGTGACTCCTGGGTATGGCAGATGAGGAGCCTGCTGGGGCACTGAGCAGCACTTTGGCAATTCCTGACAAAATTTTGCTCTTATGGCCTTTGGAATGAGATGGTTTTTAAATTCACAGCAAGTCCTGCACACCTGTTAGCTATGGGCACATGTGGCAATGCCACAGATGATCTGTGCCTTCCTAAGAGGGAATTCTCATGTGCATCTTGTTGTGCAGGGAGCAGGAGAAGCATCCTCAGGAGATCTCAACCTTGCAGGACGTGGTTTTTTTCCATCAGCTCTGAGCAGCACTGCCTGTGTGCAGTGCAGGGAGGATAGAACTGAAACAAGACAGGAGGAGAGGCTGCAGAAGCAAAGTTGCCTCAAAAGCTGCTTTTAAATGTGCAGCACAAGAGGGAACAAGTGAACACTGATTATGATGAAACCTTTTGCTTCCTGTAGTGTTTGGCATTCCTTAATATGTCCTGATGGCTTTGATTTCCTCTCCTCCATTGCAGCATCACAGAGTAAGTAGGCTGAATGTTACCCAATTTGGTCATTTGAGCAGCATCCTTTTTAACTCACTTTTCTCCTTTCCCTCCTGCCTCCCTTTCTTGGATGATGTCTTGCTTTCAGATGTTGCTCCAACACAAGGCTGTCCATGTCTGGATATGCCACAGGGGAGACAAGCTCAGTGCCCAGTGCCCTCTATTGCTGCAGAGAACCTGGCAGAACTCACCACACCTTGTAGCTGACACCTTCCTGTGGCAGGGCCAGCTAAAGGACAAGGACCCGGATCTTCAGACAGGTCTGGTGGTTCTGAGCACTGCAATGTTTTGAAATCACTTTGCCAGCTATGGTGAGTTCCACAAATCTGAAATGACTTTTCCTCTTTATTTCCTTGAATATACTACAGGTCTCCTCTCTTTGTTTCCTTGAACCTTTCAAGAGTTCCATCCTGACCATGTTTGTGTTGTACTATGGAGTACCTAGAAAATAGAGATGCCCTAAGCAAGTAGGGAAATTTTCTTATTTCTTATCAGGTTTGTTCTCCAATGAGAGAGTTTGGTATGTTTTCCACTTTGCATTTATTTCCAGGAGAACTCCACACCAACTAAAACATCAATCTATTTAAAACACAGCTAATGAGCTTTCTTTGTTCTCTGTCTCATGCTGGAAAATCCCACCTGATCCCTAATTAACAAATCGATTTATTAAAAGTATAACTAATGGCCTGCCTTTGTTCTTTTCTTCTAGCTGCAGAGCCCCACCTGATCCCAAATTATCATATTGATTTATTTAAAATTAAAATATATGCATTGCACAGTTTCTTTGTCATGCCTGCCTCAGACATATGTCCCAATTAAGTGCTGATTTTACCCCTCACAGACCAAATACTTTCGGAGACAAGCAGTTGTTTAAAATGCCACGTTGTCCCCCACCCAGTGTTCACATATTTGAGTGTTCATACTGTTGAGGTCAGTATGAAGTCACTTGGTAGCATCTTGGAGGATCAGCCTTGCAGATCCATTCCAAGAAATTACAGGTTATGTGAGATTTTTCCATCCAAAGGAACAGCAGAGAAATATCCCAGTCCCTGTGCCAGCCAGGACAGGCAGCAGGACCCATCCCATGCTGGTAAACCACCCCAACACACTTCCCCTTTCCCTCTGAACTACAACATGTCTGGCTCCATGGCTTAATTGAGTGGGAAGCCCTTTATTTCTCTTGGCCAAAATCTTCTCTGGCCACCATCCTAATAGTGAGAGGTCTTAGTAAATGCTATCCATTTTCTACACATCTCCCTTTCAGCCTCCTAGAGCCTCACAGGTTTATTTCTTTAACATGTAGTCCTGTGTGCAGTGGTGTCTGTGAGCAAAAGTACAGCTACACACATCAGGCAGAAAAATGTCCCAGTCTAGAAAGAAACTATTGAAGGGGAAAAAAATTTAAATTTTAATTTATTTAAAATCTGCCATGTTTCTTAGCACAGTTTGGAGCAGATAAGGCACTTCATTCTCATTCCAAGCATGAGAAGAGTGGCATGCAGCTGCTTATCCTTTAAAATGTACTTTTCCTGCTCCCTCCCTACAAGGAGTGTGCACACGTCATAGATCAGATAGGAGAGAAATGGGAAGTTCCTCTTTTCCTACGGGAATTTAGACACCTCAATTCCCATCACATCTGTCTTACAACACAGGGCTTTGCCTCCCTGCAAGGCTCCTGGCCAGCCATCCTGGCAGGAAGCTTTTTTTTTTTTTTTTCATGTAGTTCTCCCAGAGTGAGCCAGCTGGGAGACCTGGGAGCCCCGGATCCACGGCTTCCTTGCCTCAGGGCTTCAAAGCCACAGCTTGTACCAGGCTGTGGGCTGGGCTAGGATGGGTTTTTTCCCAGCTCCATCATGAGTGGTGCCATTGTGCTGAAAGAAACGATTGGAGCTGGAAGGGGAAAGTAATCATGGGTGATGAGGGATGCTGTCTGGGAAAGGAGGTGCAGGAGACACCTTGTTTTGGTTTCTTCCCTCAGACTGTTTCTATATTTTGTCTAAAGATGATTGCATTTGAAAGTCATCGTTATTTTCTGGAGAAGGGATCTTTCCTCTCCAGGGAGATGGAGTCAGAATTCCCAGATTCCCTTCTGTAAGATCCCTCTTCCTTCCTCTAGAGCCCAAAACCTTCAGGAAGAAGATCACAGGTGCCACCAACAAAGACTACTTGTGTGTGTCCAAGAACCTTCTTAGGTGTTTGAATTCCCACTCCAACCCCTGGGTGTGGGATACTTGTCTTTCATTTTGCCTAACAAAGGAGAGGTTACTGCTGATAAAAAAAAAATTCCAAAAATGTGAAAGAGACCTTTTTAACAAAAATTTCTGTTTCATTGTTCATCCCTTCTTACCTTCCATGGCTGTATTTATCTCACAGAAATGAATTACACAGAAAATGCTAAAGGAAATGCATGACTGCCAAGCCAGTTACTCCACATATTATCTTCTTAATCTTAATTGACATTTCCTTGTTTGTCTTTTATATTTTTCCCGTGCTGCAGATTTGCACAGCCCTTTTTTCTCAATTCCAGGTGATGAGTCCAGAGAATGGCACTGTCTGTTATCCAGCAAACCACAATCATAGTGGAAGATTGCTTGGAGGCTATTTGATACTATAATATCAGAGAGAAAGTATCCAAATGAAACCATAAGTAATAACCAGTAGCTTTAAAGTCATGAAACCTTGAATTTCCTCTCACCTTTGTTTCTGGCAGCTCAGCTCCAAGAGTGTGATGCCTTTATCAGATATCAGTTCTTTAAGACCAGCCTTTGTTTTCAGCCATGGTCAGTCTTTGATGTACAGCAGGAAATTGTGTCCCTCCCCTCTTGGCAGTCCATCTGTGTGACAATGCAAATCTCATGGACAAAACCTCTACCAAGATTTTCACAAGAAATACAACATTTTTTTTTGTTGGGTCAACCTCCCTAGAAATCAAAGAAAACCCATTTTTCAGCCAGTTTATTTAGCCCCAACAGTCCTGCCACAGTGATAGAGGAAATTCACAATTGCATTCCCATCACTCAAAGCTTTCTCGTGTGAGACTTCAATTCCAGAAACTGAAATTTCCCAAGGCCTGGAGACATTTGGAGCAAGGAGTTCACCTGTGCTGAACAAATCCTTTATGTTACCACATCAGCAGTGATGAAAGCACGTAGGCAAAGCAGTGCTTAGCAAATTACCGGTGTACAGAATATCTGGTTTGGTTCCACCATGTTTGAGCAGGCAGCATGTTCTTCTTGTCTCTGGAAGAACCCAAAAAGAAAGGCTGCTAATACTTTCTTTGAGCTCAGTGAAAATGTTTGGAGCATGAGGTATGCTCTCCTGTGCTCATTTAACACTGTTCCAAACTGCTGCACCTGAGTGCCATGGGTGAAAAGAAATTTCACACACCTACTTTGTGCATCTTCCAAGCCCACAAAAATGCCAGCTTCTTTTAATAAACTGATGATACTTGGGAGCAGGTGTTTCAAAGCTGAGAAAGCTACCTTTGGGAAACAAACCACAAGATTTACTTGGGAGCAGTTTCCTTGGATGGAACCTTTGTGATCTCTGTTCAAGGCTTGTCTTCCAAGTCACCTTCCTCTTTCACATGAATTTCTTCTGCTCACAGGTGCCTGTGTGAGCTCTGATGCTGTGGTATTGGAATGCTTAACCCTATTTTTATGAGATCTCCTTATTTTCCAAGTGAGGAAACAGACCACAGTAGTCTGAATATTTTGCCCACAGTTGGTCAGGAGATGTGAGGTGCAAACTAGAACTGGGCTCTTAATTTCCAGCAAAACAGTTTTTTGTAACAAAGGAAATAGAAAAGAGGAATCTCTGCTGTTACAACTTAATTAAGAGATATTAGGAAATTTGAAAGCAGTTAAACATGCAAGCAGAAATGTTTATTTTCCTTTCCTTTGGGACAGCAGACACACACACACAAAAAAAAAAAAGCCTGTATTCCATTGTTCCTTTGGAATCATGGTCATTTCATAGGTGTAGCTACTTATCCTCCCACAGGTTTGATGTCAGTAAAGTAGTTTAAGATCTTCAGATACAAATTGTTTTCAATCAAAGCATAATGAATAAGTTTGTCTAGTGCAAAACATGCCGAGTTTCATCAAACTAACAGGAAAAACTGGCCTATTGGCATTAATGCACCAAATAGGGGCACATCCCAGTTTGTTTCCAAAGCTACAAAGTTTGGAGTTGCTATCTTGTATTTCTGTAGTGCAGAGCAGTAATTCCCAAGCCAGCACCTTCCTGGTGGTGTCATGGCATCTTCTTTAAAGAATCAATAAATCTTTTTGGCCCTCTTGCAGTTGGCTCAGTTTAGTCAGGGGGAGTTCCAGACCTATCTGTTGATGGTTCTTGACACTCAAGAAGCAAAGAAACTTTCCTCCCCAGCAAACATTATAACTGGACCCAAGACAGCTATGCAGGGTTTTCCACGGAAGGATAGAGACCCCTTTTAGTGGGGGTGTCCCCAGGTACTCTACAGCAAGTAAATCACCAGAGAACCATGGGGATGTTGCTGGTGGCAGATGTGCTCTGACACTGCTCAACAGCAGGAAAAAAATGTGGCATGGTCTGCCAAACAACTGCTCAAGGAGCAGGAGGGGAACCCGTGCTCTATCAGCAGGAAAAGGCATTTCTTCACAATCAGAGGGTAGAAACCAGTCCCATTATGTTCTCTTCTCATGTTTTGAGCAGAGCATTGACAAAGGAGTGGATCTGCCCCAGAGCAGTTAAAACCAAAAGCCCCAGAGCTCTGCTCCACAGGCATTTTCCTGGCGTTCTCTGACACGAAGATTGACTGATAATATCACCATAACAGCTGTTATCTCAAATGTCTGCCTCCAGGCAAATTAAAAGAAAAGAAAAGCCAAAACACTTGAAGAGATGAATATAAGGAGGCATTTGCCAGCAATTTGCTGGCCCTGGGTTGCCTGCTGTCAGGGCTAAAACGAAGTGTGTTTGCTTTATAAGAAAATTACAGAGCTGTCATCCCTGCAGCTCATACACACAGAGCAATGGAGAGCAGTACCACTGCCAGCACTCAAGGCAAAGGGATTGTTTTTTCAGCCAGAATCCCAAACTGCCTTTCTCAAGGATATTCCTGAGCCAGGCAGCAGCAGGAGCAGGGCTGTCCCCAGATGAGGCCAAGGACAAGGGACCCCCATGCCAGCAGTGCAGGAGCACAGCTGCTGCAAACATGGCAAGGGAGTGAAGCGAGCCCAGGGTCCACCCTGAGCACCAGCTGGAGATGGGCTTCAAGCTCTGATTTTGTACAGCCATCACCTCTGGACTCTCAAGCAATGATTATTTTCCTGATGCTCTGTGGGAAGAATGATTCTTCTGAAAGGGACCAACAGGGCTCTGATGTGGCACATCACCTTGGGGTAGTGGGTTTTTCACTCTGGTGAGATGAGATGAAGTCTGCACCTCTTTGATGCAGCCACAAATGCTTGAAATGCCCAGTCTGTAAAAGAACATTTCTGAAGTCAACCCCTCTAAGTGCTCTTGTCAGAGCTCTTATTCAGGGAATTAAAATGCCATTGGTAATATTTTATCTATTAAAGATGGGGTAAGAGAGTAAGGGCTGCTGTTTTCAGTGTCTGAAGAACATACTGGCCTCCACAAGAGAAGACCCACAAAAGAAGTTTATAGGAGGTTCCAGTTCTGGACTATACCACATCTCAGTAAAACTCTGCCTTTATAAAAAATAGCTCCCTTCTGGATTTTTATCCCTTTCCATTTTGTTCACATGTAATAAGCCTGGCTTTTGCATGCTTTTGACAATGCTGGAAGTAGAATTGCCACAGAAATCTGCAATATTTTAGTGGTAATGGATAACTATTAACCATAAAGCTCATATTGCAAATCCATCTGCCTTCTGATTTGAGGCTAGGACAGGCCAAGAAAGCCCCATGGGCCTTAGGAGGAGAAGTATCAGGGGAAGGGGAAGAAAAGGTCATCTTGGTTTTGTTGGAGAGGGAAAATGAAAGCTTTACAGGTATGTGGGGAATAGGAACTTCACCATTTCACTGATGTCAGATAACTGTCTGTAACTGGGATGTTTATTTTAATAGTCAAACCTTTAACATTACTGAGTGCTAACCATGGCATAAAAGATGTCCAGGAAGGGCTATGAATTTTCAAGATTTAAGATTGAATTCAAGAAGCAGCAGTCTAGATAAAACAATGGTGAGGAAGTGAGCAAATCCTGGTTTGGCTCCTGCTTCTGACCCTGGTTTTGAAAGTGACACTTTTATTCTTTGTATCTGTTTCTCGTGCCTTTAGCATCTGTTTTGTATTTGTAGCAGATCTTCCCACTCAGGGTGCACCTCCATGAGCATTTCCATGTGCTCATTTCCATCTGCTCCCTTGGGTCTTGCCAGGAAGGAGCACTGGTGAATGGCACTTCCAGGAATGGCATTTCCCAAAGAAAAAGCCCTTTCTCTACTCCAGAATTTCAAATTCTTTGTTGTAATTCCTGGAAAATGATCCAGTCTAAAAAGTGCTGGCCATGCCTACAAGGATATGAAAACAATCATGGTGGGAGGTTTTGTTTTTTTTTAATGTGGCAAAGCTTGAAATTCAGGAGTGTGGAACCCTGGTCATTACCAGCATTTTGTAAAAGTGCCCTGCCATGCTTTCTTGCAGAAGTCTCAAAATTACAAGCAAGATGCTCTTCCATGTTCAAATAATTTGGGAACAAAGTCATTGGCATAATTCATTACAGTATATATAAAATGGTGACAGAGAGAGTAAAAGAAAGCTGTGTTGTTATTATCTTCTGTATTTTTTTAGTGCACAGCACCTGTCCAGAGCTGTGAGGACTTGCACAGCTTATATGGATCAAACTCTCTGCTGGGCTAAGAGAACATGGCTGCATTGCAAGGAAGTCAAAATTGCCTTGAAAAATCTTCTCTCTTTTTTTTTTTCTTTTTTTTTCTTTTTTTTTTTAGAAATAATAATATTCATTAATCAACAACAGCCAGCCCCCATTTTGTCTGCCTGCAAACCCGTGTCCTTACCATCTCTGTGAGACCAGAAATTGATCTTTGTAACATGTCCAGAAGATTAAAAATAATCCAGACTCTCACAGAACACAGAAACACGTTGCTCTTTCCAGAATTGAGGGATCCTCAGGGAGGTGCTGCTTTAAAGTTAAACCAAGATAACTTTAGCATGAGTGTCGCAGCAATCTGAACTGTGCTGTGTCCAGGAGGTGATTCCTTGGGAATCACTTTCCCGAAGTTTCATAGGTATTGCCAAAGAGACTTTTTTTAACAGAACAAAGTAGATTTTTCCTTGCATTGAAGTATTCCCAGGAACTCGCTGGGTGGAATGAGTAGAGGCCACATCAGCTGCAGAAGCAGAAATTTCATTTAATATTGGGTTTGCATGGCACAGTGTAATACTTCCTTGGTCTCCAAGGACCTGTAAATATGACTAACAGTTCATGTGCCAGAACCTAGATGCTGGCTGCATTTTTAGGTCTGATGTTTAATTTCTGCCTCTTCAGCCAAGGCAGATCAATGTTCAGCAAGTGATTTACAGGTGTGCCTTGGGGTTGGTTGTCTTCAGGGGAAAGAAGGGGGACAGGGTTGCAAAGACATTCAGAGCTTCTTCACACTTCTGTCACAGCAACTTGTGGGGTCTAAATAGCTTTTTGCTGCCTTTGAACCCAGTTTCTGTGCTCAAAAGAGCAGCAGATATCAATCTTTCAATGAAATAATCTTTCAATGAAATAATTTCAAGAATTTGAAGCGCTGCTTCTGGGTTAAAGGCAAAGGTTTGATTTTATTAGAAAACTTTGCCCCTCCTCTGAAAACTGTTTCCAAAAACATCCATGCACAAATCCAGCTAGCACAATCATCCCTTTGCACTGCAAGCCCTTAGACACTGCTTGCCTTCTTCCAGATGACTTTCGTAGCCCACCTGGGAAATAAATTACTGGGCAGTGCTAGAGTTAGTAAACCTACATACACTCATAAAAGTTCAAACCAAAGTGTGATCATAAAGTACTTATGGGTCAGTAATCACACCCTTAATTTTCAGAAATAGAGTAGATGGTATTATCTGGAGCAAAAAGGACCTTCCTTTTTCTTTCCAAATATCCTGTCATAAACTAGTAATAAGTATAAAAATTAGGACCTGGCTGAATATTTCCTGAAGCCAATCAAAAGTCTTTACTTTATTCCAGGGCACTTTGGTGGGAGCCCTTCAAACCTTTTGATTCAGAACAGCACCTATGTCATAAGCACTTCATAAAGTCCCAATTAAATTGCCCCATTCTGGGGGACACAGCTACAGACCTGAAGGTAATCATTTGCTTAAATGCTTTACAGAAGAAGGATGCACTCTAAGCAAGGATGAACCTAAAATCTATGTCAAACAACCTTAATATTTAGCAGTTTGCCACACAGATCTTTTGCCATTTAAGTTGTGGTATTGATTTGAGCTTTGGAAAAAAGGGTCTTCTAGCATGCTCTTCCAAAAATGATATCCAAGAACGCTGGCTGGAGGCAGTGTGGGGGATTTTTTCAAGAGTAGAAAGTGATAGAGTTTTTATTTCTCCTGATCCACTTTCAGGTTGTGCTGCTGCTGTTCTGAGTGCCAGTGCTGGAAACAAAAAGGTTCAGAGAATGGTGACACCAAGGAGCGGCACAGAGCTGCACTCTGCTCCTGACAGCTTCTCTTTGCAGCACAGTTTTTCCTCTGAGCATGTTCCAGGGTCTGTGCACTCCCAGTCCACCTGCAGGCTCTGGTAGCCTGGCTTTCCTGCTGGGAGCTTCTCACAGCACGAGCAGCCTCCTTCCCAGCAGACCACAGGTGCTCTCCACATGGTGGGAGCAGGTGAGAGCACCACTTTGCCAAACCATGATGGAGTTTGGTAGCTGAAACACGAAATCTGTGTTTGGCCTGAGATCTGACTCTGGCTCTCTGCTCCATCCTCTGCTCTGAGCCAAATCAAACTGCAGCACGCCATGAAAACCAAACAGCGCCGTGCTCTGATGGTGTAAGATCTGCATCCAGCTCCAAACTCCGAGGAGGAACCTCCTCCCTGTGTGTGTCACGCTGGTGCCAATGCCTGACATGTTAGCTAGGAGTGGTAGCACCCTGAGAAAAATTCAAACACCTCAGAGCCTGCCCCTAAAACTCCACGGGGAAGGCACTAAAATGATTGGAGGTGCAATGGAATTGCTGCTTCATGTAGCTTAAAAAAAACAACCCCAAATCATTAAAGAAACACATGAGCAAAATTTATGAGTGGTTCAAGTTCTGGGGCAAAGCACCCCCCTGCCTTTTTGGCTCCTAAAGTCTCTTATTATTAGTTTAAGAGCTGCCAGGCAGACAGAGTAATTCATCCAGCCCACCTGTGCTTTTTTTATTAGGGGGGAGAATGCAAAGGATGTGTTCTATATTCTTCAGGAAGTGCTCTTCACCATGGAGGCAGCTCTGCTGCTCCCTCATGAGCACTCTCAGGACATCTGTGGTGTGCCAGCCCAACCATCCCACTGCCCAGGCAATCCTGCTCTCACATTCTCTCTTGTGCTCTTGTTTTTG
Source organism: Toxostoma redivivum (assembly GCA_013397375.1). Taxonomy (NCBI): domain Eukaryota; kingdom Metazoa; phylum Chordata; class Aves; order Passeriformes; family Mimidae; genus Toxostoma; species Toxostoma redivivum. The sequence goes on along the minus strand of VXBI01005186.1, from coordinate 569,365 downwards.
TTGGTTTTTTTTTTAATAGTGAAGGATTAGAATTTTTCTTCTCATGTATTTGGCACTTCTGGTGGAGCCTTTGACATGGAAAAAGGCTCATCTTTCAAATGCCCGTGGCACTCTCTGTGAAAGGTGATTTTTAAAAATCCATTTTATTTTGCTTCCTGGCAGTGATATCAAAGGAACAATCAGTGCCTGAGTTGGAGCCAACAATTTATTTCCATTATCATAAACAGAAAACAATGGCATGCTGCCTTATTAGTTATTCACTTTCCAAGTCAACAGACTGGGAGGGTTGGGAGGAGATCTAACCAGAGATATACTTTGATGTTTTCAGCTTGGAGAATTGCTCTCCTGCTCAAAATGCTGAGTGATTCCCGTTTTGGGGGGAAGAAGGGAGGGAAGGAAGGGCAGAGGGAAGGGAGAGAATCCCTGAGAGCACTGGGGGCAGCTGCTGGAAGGGCTGGAGGTATGTGGCATGTTTGTGGCTGTCTCTAAGGAAGCACTGCAGGGTGACTGTGGTCCTTGGCAGCCCCACGCCAGAGGTGGCACAAAGAGCAGCAGATGGGCTGGCTGCAGTGCAGTTCCTTTGATTTATACCCCTACAGGATGGAGCAGGTCTGCTACTGTGCTGCAGAACTGCCACTTCTGTGGGGCTTGCAGGGCGTGCTGGGGGAGCTGATGGAGCCAGCCCAAACCAGATGTGCACAGCAGCCCTGGTGCTCGTCCTTCCCTCCCAGGAGCAAGCCCAAAGTCTTCCAGCACTGTCACATAAGCTGTGCTTTGTAGGGGATGCTGCTGGGAGTCATGAATAGCAGTGTTTGTCACTGTACTTTGTTGTTTCAGCACTGGGCTCACGTATGCAGAACAATTTTGTTATACATGCCTAATGGTACAGAGTATTTATGGAAAATTATCTCCTGTAGGTGGGGATAAACATGAAAAGTAAATATCTGCTATTTTTTTCTTCTTTCTCAGTGTCATGATGCCAACAAAACCCCAAAAAAGTCTCAGGCTCTTCATTACCTTGAATCCATTTCACCAGCATTTCTGGAACAATCAAAATGTCTGCAGTATTTAATAAAGTAGAAAGCCTAAATGTGGAGCAAAGCAATTGATCATTGCATGCTTATTAATCCTGTCTCTCATGGACAAGCCATCCTGGCTCTTTTGGATTCTTTTCTGACCAAAATGCAAACACATTAAACCCACTTCTGCTTTTCTCACAGAACTGATGCTGTAAACTGTCCAAGTGGTTTGTAACCAAAACAGTAACCAAATTACCAGAGATCACAGGAACTGAAGTCGATTGTTTGCTCCAGTGGAGAACTGCCTCTGCTTTGTGGGAGATACATACCTGCTCCCTACCTGTACATCTTTATTTTAAGAGAACTTCTGACAGGATTCTTAAAAAACTTAAGAAGATTGAAGATTTCTCCAAAGTCAAAGAAAACTTGCCCTTCTCAGTAGAAGCAAAGTTTTAGTAAAGATTTTTCATTGTGATCATAAACAATTCTATTTCAGGTCACCAAATGAAATGTAGAAAATTGTTAGGAAGCAATGTCTCCTCTGAGCAAAGATGTTCAGTGATGGTTTTGTGGTTGTTGTAGGTAGCCAGACCCATCATTATCATGGAGGTGATACTGCACAAAATATCAGTTAGGAGTTCACTGGGCCACAAGAGTCTGTGGTGATGATAATTTTCAGACAGCAAAGTCAGCTTACTGCAGCCAGGCAGCAGAGAGTTTCCTAAAGTGTCACTTTGCAGAAATACCCACATGGAATGCCCAGAAGTGGCAGCCTGTTGCTTGCAGAGGTCAATTTTCAGTGCAGAATGGCACTCTCAGATCCTGCTTGAGCAGTTTCCTCTCCTTTGAACCCTCTTTCTGATTGCCAGATGCTCAGACACAGCCTGGCCCTCATTCTTCCAGTCCTCCCATAAATGGAAGCAAATTTCCAGCAAAAGCTTCCTTGGGGGCATGAGGAAATTGGAGAAAGAATAGACCTGGAGTCCTCTCATGTAGCTAAAAATCCTCTAGTCAGACACTGCAGCCAAATTCGCTTTCCTGTGCTCAGTTTCAACACAATCAGCCTTTTCCCTAGCCTAGAAATTCCTGCTCCTTGCTTTATTCCAGGGCATCTCCCTTCAGTGGAGGCATGTGATACCTGGCCTTGATCCTTCCAACCACAATAAGCCAAAGCATCCCACAGAAAGGGCTGTGCTTCNTTTTTTTTTTTTTTTTTTTTGTGACTGCCTTCTGGACAGTAATAGATGATGCTGGAATTTTTTCAGCAGACATTTGAGTTTATCCTCCCTCCCCCAAAGCCTCCAGCATTCTCTCTCTCCCCTGCTCTTCATTTCACCCCATCAGCTCCACCTTTCTGCTGGCCCCTGCTCAAGCCAAGACTCTGCATGTTAGTGGCCACAAAGCCCCAAAGTGTGTGTTCCATCCAGCATGAAGGGATTTCATGGCTGGGGCCAGGCTGGATTGTGCCTCCTCTCTTGTTAAATGAGGCTGGGTGAGAGGCAGTAAACACTTCTGCTGAGGAAGCTGCAGCTGGAGCCACCACATGGCATAAAGGAGAAAACACCTAAAAAAACAGGGCTGGTGTTTCCCTGGGCACAGCAGCCACCTCTGATTCATCTTCCTGCTTGTCCTTGCCATGAGTTCAGTAAATATCCTTAAAATGGATGTGGTGCAAAGGACTTTATGGATCTCACCCTGCCTGGCCTCTAAAAGAGGTGAAGGCAGGGAAGGGAGGAAAGTTGCTCCCTCCATCCCACAGGTGTGCAGGGCCAGGCAGCAAAGCCCTTGGGTGAGGTGCTCAGAGTCACACAAGGGATGTGCTGAGGAAAGAGGAGCACACAACAGGTACTGTGGATCTGTCATTTCTGCACATCCTTTTGCTGCAGAGGCAAATCCTGTGAAACCCCGCTGAAACCAGGGCAGACACATGGATAGATGACAGGGATAATGCCTGTTCTTCTTCAAGTCATGCAAGAATTCCCCAAAATCTGTCTTATCCAGCTGCTAAAAGGCAAAGCTTCTCAAATCTGCAGTCAGTGTTATTTGGTCAGGGCACAGGGGTGAAAATCCCAGCAGTCAACAGAGATTCCTTGAAGTATCTTTAAGATTGTGGGTCTTATAAAACAGTCCCCTCTCATTAAAAAAAAAAAAAAAAGGGAAAAAAAGAAGAGAAGCACACAAACTTACCATTGTTGAGTGTTTCTTTAATAGAATCAGAAACAAATTTGTGACCTTGTGGCCCAGAGGTGGGAACACCATCTATAAACTTGCCCAGACATAGAAATGCATTCTGCCTGTCAGTAGGAGTTTGCCATTGAACATGTATATAAAAAAAGGCTGGTGTTACATTAGGCCAACATTTTTTAAATGCCACAGCTCACTTTATATGCCATGAACCTTGTTAATGCTGCTAACAAGAAAGTTAAAAACTCAAAGCTATAAAAATAGGAATGCCACTCCTAAGTAAATAAATATACATGAGAACCAAATATTCAGATACAAGCTCTGGAGTGGCTTGTGTCCAGGGAGGGAGAAGGAAAAAAACATTAACCTGAGTTGTTTCTGATGCTATAAAAGCTCACTGTAGTCAGCAAAATTGTCTCCAGTTGAGTCCTTGCCTTAATTTCACAAGGTTCTTGAGAATTCCACACTATAGCATGGAGGAAATCAGGGAGGGTGGGCAGCAAGGAACATGCCAAGGACAATTCTGTCCAGAAGGCTGGATGGGTTCAGGGAGGGTGGGATATTTCTATCTGACTCAAGAACAGACAATGTGGCAGCAGTGGGGAAAATGTTTCCATCAGAACAGGCCACCTACATATCCTGGCCTCTGGTGTTGGCTCTGGGTCCAAGTTAATAGACCCAGCCTGGGCCTGTAAAACCCAGCCTGGGGTACATCATGAATCTCTCTGGCAGCCTGGACTCTATCCTGGCCCAGGAACTAGAAATTCCAAGGCTTATTTTTGTCATTTACCTCCTACCTACATGTATTTGGAGTTGCTTATCAATGCAGACTTTTAACCCTGTAATGTAAGAGGTGAGACCTACCCCTAAGGTTGGGCCCATCAAACTTATGTGGACTCACCTCTACTTAGCATTGGCAATTAATTTTATTTCTTCTAGTCCTTGCTTGTGAAAAGAAACCTCTTTCTTTGCCTTTCTTTACCTCCTGGAAATTATGAATAGTCTATCTTAAAAGATAAGATATTTACACACACAATAGACTTCAGTTTACAGATTTTGGCAAGACAAAAGAATATATAACTTGTACACTTCTGTGTGTGAATCTAGAGAAGGTTATACAGTGAAGAAAAATGGGAAAGAGAAAAAGGTGTTGCTTTCACCTTTCTGTGAATGCTTTGCCTTTTCCCAAGATTCCCCTGACCCAAAGCCAGCTGGTGCCAATGCTAACTAGAAGCAAGAGTCATCACACCAAAAGTCTGATGGGTCTCAAATCTTGCATTATAGTCTTAAAAAGTTGCATTGATAAACCATTCAAAAGAGGACATTATTAAACCTTTGTGCATTCATTCACTTCCACAATGACAGAAAAACTGCTTCTGCTTCTTGTGAGGGGGAAAAACCCAAATCCTCCAAGGCTATGGTAAAGCCTAAAACATTTCAGAAGAGGATTGACTGTCTCCATATAGAGATTATGTGGACAATTATCAACCAATTATTAATTAAATTGATAAATGATTGAAATAAAATCTAAGCAAGAAGAAGGAATGGTGTATTAGGACTAAATTGTTGAGGAGTGAGAAATGTAGGACATCCAACTGAGAAATCTACTAATTGTATGGCTAATTTAAAAACCAGCAATTTTCTTTAGCTCTTCAGAATTTAAATCAGATTTGATGCAACTATTTAATCTAACTGAAGCAATGACTCCCTGATCTACAAGACTCAATGTAGCCTGCTCACAGGAGAAAAATTAGTGGGATTTTAGCAGGAATATTTCATTTTCAAGGCTACTGGTTACAACTTGGTGAAAAGTTTTCCCTTCCACCCCTTTAGTCTCAATACTGGCTGTGATTTATTAAGATATATTTCGGGATAACATGCTGAGATGATAATTTTTGTTGGAAGGCCACTCTCAAAATTGCACTGAAATTGGATGCAACATGGGAACCATCATAATCAAGAGTTCACCACTGAGGCCTAGGAACAATTTTGTGGAGAGTCATGTTGCATCTTGTCTAGGGCTTTCACAAATTAAAAATCCATTTTTATATGAATTTTAAATCAAAGCATGGCAATCCTGTGCTTTGATTCAAAGCACTTACATTTTTCTCTCTGCCTCAAACATGGACTGTGTTCAGAGTTCTTATTTGAGTGCACACCAGAGTAAATAATGGGAAAGATGTTTTCTTCAGCAGTCAAAAAAACTCTCTATTAATGCTGCTAGATTTCTAACACAAGCAGCTGAGTAAGACTGGGATGGCAAACTGCTGAATTGTTTTTATTGTTTTATTTATAAGCCAGCCAAGGCAGATGTGAAACCTGAATTTTCCAATGGGATATACTGCCACAGAGAGTTTTTTTCACCTAGATTCTTTCTTTCCTTTGCCTCAGGAGTTTTCCAGCTGGGTTAGGCAGGCCCCAGTGTTTCTGCATGTTTGGGGTTTTCTGTCTGCAGATTGTTGCCTGTTCAGATTTCAGCACTGAGGGTTAAGTGCTGATGAAAAACTTTATAATGAGTACTGATTGATGTTAAAAAAATCACAGGAGAAGAGAAAACCTAGGGAAGGAGCAAAACACCACTAACAAAGAATTTTATTCTAGTTGATTTTCATCTGAAGAACTGTAAAATAATTCTGTAATTTCTCAGCTAAATAATATCCCAGTTCCAGAAACAGGGTGGTTTGCAAGAGAATTCAGTCAGTGGGATTTTCTTGTGCATTACAGGAGGGCCTGGAGCCTGTGAAATTTCTTTAGTTATTGGGCCAAAGTACATAATTTCATTTGGAAATTCTCTCCAGTGGCACACTGCATGTTCTCCAGGTGCTGCTGTAACAATTCCATTAACTGCTAATTTGTAGTGCCCATGAGGCCAGAAGTAGCAGGGGAAAGGGCAGAGTCTGTAACTCTCTCTAGATTAGAAGACTTTTTTTGGCATTTATGCATGTAACTGCTTGGATCCTACTCAGTCCTTACAGTCCTGTGGTTCCTGCATCCCTCTTTCTTCAATACAATTAAAATGAGGATGGTGAAGAGTTTTTAGAAATATTAGTCAAAATTCACATCTACAAGCACCTTCAGTGTGGCTTATCCCCAATAATGAATAAATTATTATTATTATTATGGAATCTCCAGAAACTGAGTCTCCTACCTCGATTCCTTCCTCTATTTCACTACTTATACTTTACATTATTTAATGGCAAAGTCTCTTCTCCTGATGATAATTTAGGAACTTCACACTGAACACAGGAGCATCCCTTCTCAATGCCTTCTCCACTCTCAAACAATGCTGAGAAATGTGAAGAGCTTCTTTTCAACATGAGAATTAGTCTTAGGACCAAATTCAAGTTCTGTAGGCAAAGGAACAATGAGAGAAGACAAATTTCTTCAAAGTCTTTTATCAACAGCAGGGTCCAGTGCAGAGTTTAGCACTTAGGAAAGAAATAATTTCTATACAGACTGAATCGAGAATCATTAATGAGTAGAAAAATAATAGAAAAAGCTCTTAAAGTTTGAGTTAATTTACTGACATGGCAATTTTTTTTCCCTGAGCTCCTGAGATTCATCATCTTTGAGGCATTTTTAGGGATTGGTGAAGAACACCAGGTCATGCTGCTCTTCTGATACCGTGGATGTTTGGTTATTGGAATTTGCTGGTACATTCTATTAGCAGCAATGTGTGGGTGTGCAGAGCTGTTGTGTCCAGCAGGAGGGTTGACTGAGTAGAAGGAGAGGAAAACATAACCTTTTTGTGCCTCTGGCAAGTTTCCATGAGTGGCTCACCCTGACTGGATGGGGTTTGTTATTTGTGGAGCAGTGGCTGCTGGAGAAATGCTGTGGCAGCCACTTCAGCCTGTGTGTCTCACAGCAGTGCATGGAAAAGGCATTATCCTCATTATCCTCAGGGATTAGGGATGCCCATTCTCCCAAGGTTGAATTTGCTGTTCATTCTCATCTTTTTCCTTTCCTTCCTTTTTCCAATCCCTCCTTGCACCTCTGCCTGTTTCTGGAATTTTGGCTGTCAATGTGTGCAGCATTCCCAACAGCTGCCAACCTGACTCCACTGGTGGTATCAGGATTGGAGGGAGGGCTGGCAGAAGGAATAATATAAAAAATAATTCAAAGCAATATCCCAAGCTTGCTACCAGCACTTTTCCTCTGACTGAAGATGGGAATGATGTTCTTGAGGGAAAAGTCATAACTTTTTTTCCAAACTAAATTAAAGGAGATTCTATCTTTTCTTGGTTGGGAGACAAACCTAACAATGAGAAGTTCTAGGCTTTGGGGGAGAACTCTGAAACTCTTGATTTTGAACTCATTAAGCTTCCAAATCCATCTCCTGAGGATCCAATAAATGAGTGGCAGTAAAAATTTCAGATCAAATAGGTGCAATATGGGGTAAATTTGAAAACAAATCGTTATACTTCAGATGCTGGACCCTGATTAAAACTGATATGATAGCAGTGGTGAAGAAACCCCGGGTTCATTTCAGCCAACACGTGGAAGGGTTTGGAAAGCATTAACTTATAGCTGGAGCCCCCAGGGAATATTGAGCCTTTCTGCCTCCACTGGGGCCATTTTTTAGCAGAAGAAACAGCTTAACTTGACTCTTATCTTCAGAGGCTTAAGCAGGAATTTGGTCTGAAAGGACTGTGCAGGTTTCCTCACCAGTGTTACTTGCTGTGTTTTACAAGTCCATGTGATGACCTGGGTGTCTCCATGTGGGCTGTTTACAGCATGATCACAAAGATAAATGAAACTTGGTTAAAGCTGTTAAATTCCACTGTCCCCTCATTGCATGGCAAGTCATGAACTCTTACCAAACAAAAAAAATTTGGAAAGGAGAGTGATCTAAAGTGCATCTCTTCTGCTGAAAGCATATCATAATTTCAATGAAAATACTTTCTAGTATGAATGTATGTTTATGAAAGCTGAACTGAAATTGTAAACTGTTCTATAAATGCTGACTGAAAAATAAAAATCTCAGTTCTGAAACCAAAAGAGATGTATTTATAACGTCAAAAATTTTATTTCATGGAATTCAGAAATAAAGTTTTAAAAAAAGGGACCCCACAAAAAACCCATCTCAAGAGCAAAGTAAACCCAAGCAAATAACAACAAAGGAAGACACTCCTCTAAACTTATTTTTCAATCTTTCTCCCAGTCTGGGGAGGAAATTTTGCAAATCTACTTTGAACTCAAGAAAGGGAGGTACTGCCAAGCTGAGGGAAAATACAAAAGGTAAAATACATCCAGTGTGACATCCACATGATGCTGTGCTCAATCATGCAACTTCCTTGGAAGATGCTGCTCTCATCCAGGTCACAGCAGTGGGACTGGATGCAGAACACTTCCACCAAAATACAGAATTTACAAAAAGCCAATATAGACCAGCATTAAATTTTTTTAATATCAAATTCTCTCTCTGTGTCAAAGCATTAATGGCTGGAGTGTTTCCTTCACATTGTCACTGAGCAAATATTTGTTTCTTCTGATGACTCACTCAGATGACTGCTTCAAGAACTGAGCAAAGGTGAAAGGATTTGTTCTGCCTTTCCTAATTCATCTGCTGAGCATGTTTGTTTCTAGAAAACTTGTTCATTGAATAACATTTGCTCTACTTTATTATAGTATTCTGCTTGTTGGACTATTTTTTTTTTTTTGCAGCTCAGTCCCTGGTATGAGATTAAAAGTTTTAAGTGACACCTAATGCCCTGTTAAGTTGCTAAGTCCTGCAATAGCATCTGGAAATTATATCTGCCTCTCTACGTGGATTCTTGGAAGTGAATTCACTATAACTGTAATTCCCCCTTTACTTTCCTTCCCAACATTATCTCCTTTGAGACCTGACAGGCCAAAGTAAAGACAAGTTATGAGACAATTGATATAAAACCTGTGTACATGTAAATCTAAGTTGCTGCACATAAAAGGAAGGAAAATCAAAATTAGAACAGTACTGGCAGCTATGTGATAGGAAACCTGGAAGGTTTTTGTTCCATCTTGCATTGGAAGTATAAAACAAGAAAATTGCAGGTAATGGGAATTGTGATCCAGGCAATGAAAAACAGAGATGTACAGGGGAGAGAAGAGTGAGACTGAAAAATTAGTGAATAATCCTATTTCTCTGAAAGAAATTAGCTGGATTAATATTACACAGACAAAAGTTATTACAGTTTGTAGAGGGCCAATCTATGGACAAATGTTTCAAAAGGAGCTTATGTTAGACAAAAGTCGTGCCTGAATCTTTGCATCAAAATAACACAAAATAACAATTCAGAGTTACTCATTAAAGTTTGCCAGCGTGTTTTGTGTGGGTTGGGAATAATGATTTCTGGGAGTTTTGTCACTTTAAAATATAAGCAGCTGAAATTGCCTGGAGAGATACTGGTTGTAGATTACTGGTAATGAAAAGGTTTAATAATTCACATTCTTTATGTGATATATTATTGACTGTACATTCAACCCACACCAAGGTGGAGCAGCTGACGTGGCTGGAAGCCACTTGGATGAAATGGAGCAAGGATTTATATCTAATCCCCTGCATCTAAAGCAGAAAATATTTGACTTCAGGAGCTGGGGCAGCAGCACTTTAGTTGTGGTGGAGGAAGCTGGGGCATTACAGCACTCGAGGATTTTTATTGTGGTGCTGCAGGGAGCAGTGCCAGGCTGGCTTTGACTTCTCACTTTATCTAAATTATTCTCCAGTATTACAACCTGCACTGTCTTGGTGCAGGAGCAGTAAAATCCCAAACATGCAGACCTCAGTAGAACACAGCCAAGCTCCATGTAAAGACTCCCAGTAAATCAGCCTGGCTGCAGCCAAACCACATGTAAAAGCAAGCTGTGAAACAGCCTGAGCGTGGCCAAACCACAGGTTAAAGCACGCTGAAAGGCACCCTCCACACAGCCAAACCCCACACAAAGCCACGGAGCACAGCCCTGCAGAGAATGCCACCACACCACCTCTGGTGTGAGCAGGCACACAGAGCCACCCCCAAGTCCTAAGCCAGCAGGTAGGAAAGGTGGCTCCAGAGTTAAACGTGCCATAGTGGGTTTAGGATCAACATTGAAAGAGTTGAACATGCAAAAGGATCGAGCCCAGAAAGAGCAAAATTCTAATTTTTCCAAGTCTGATTCAGACAGAACTGGTATTGCTGAGTGACTCCCACTAATACATCCTGCTAATGTCCCTGGCCACTTAGAGGAAATCAGTCAAGGGCCAAAAAAACCCCATTTGGTTTCTGTGATTAATCTTTCCATCTAGAAATGAGCGAGATGCAATTAGTAATCCCATTTTCACTTGTCCAGACTTCAAAAAGCCATTTTATTAGATGAGAGGGAGAATTATGAGAATTGAGCCTCCAGTTCACCCATGTTTTGTTAACTTGACATGCACTGAGCTTTTAAATGGCTTTTTGTTACACATTTCATGTGTTATCATCCCTGCAGTTCTTTATTCATTAAATATTTGGGGCAGGTTACAGACATTTTCTCCCATTGAGACTCAAAGCACTCCACAGAGGAATTCAGGATCATTATGTGCATTATACAGAGGCATGAAATGACCTGTCTGGTGTTGTTCAGGAGGTCAGCAACAGGCTTGGACGTGGAACCTGCATCTTCTGAGCCCACATTCCACCTACTGAAGGCTGGTCCCAGTTATCTGCTGCAGAGAAAGGTCCCAAAAAAGGGCTGCTGCTGCTTCTTGCTCCCTTAGCAGAAATCTGGCAGACAAACCCTGTCTGGGGCAGTGGTTTCCTTACATCAGTGCAATATCCAGTTTTCTGGGATCCAGCAGAGGATTGTGCTGGGAAAGGCTGTACAGGAGCTGGTAGAAACACATTTATGGGTGTGCTCAACCAGTAAGGGTTCGTTTGGCTTTTCCCTGTTTTGTTTGAACATGTCCCTGTTTAACATGCCAGGAGGGAGTTTGGGAACTGAATTCTGTAGGATAATCCGGGATTCCTGGCCTTTGGCACACGGTGTGGTTCTTGAAATCAGGGTCACAGCTTCCCCCTGTGTAAAGCAAAAAGGCTTGACTTGCAGAGGTGGAGAAGTTGAGCATATGTACAAGTTGAGGCTTTGCCTAGGGGAGAAAAAGCTTGGATTCTGTGTAAGAGGCTATTAATCTACTAAAACCACTTTTAGATTTAAAAATTAATTCATTTAATCAATAGACTTTTCATTTTCCATTTGCAGTCCCCTGGCTGAGCAATCTGTCAGGATATCAATGCTATAACTTATTTACACACTTTGCTAAATCCTCTAAATGCAAGATTTGACATCTCATTTTTCTCTTACTCATTCCATGCTCCCCTTTGCAATCATGCCTGATTGAGCATTACCAGGAAATACAGAAATGTGGAGCCAGGCTGGTACTGAGCAGTACAAGCTAAGGTGCCTGGCTGCTTGCCCTGTTCTAGTCCCAAATGTGAGTTATGGCCAGCTGAAAAGAGGGTTCAAGAGCATGTCTTGAAGCATGTTTTGTTGTCACACCTTTTCCACTCCTATGGAGAAAGGAGGACATGAATATGATGAATTCATCTCTCTCCATCTCTGATTCAAATTGGTACACTTGGCAGAAACCTGAGAATATTATTATTATTATTATTAGTGAAGAGTTGCTATTTAAAAGCAGAACAGAAATTCTCTGCAATATCTTAAAAGGCTTATTGACTCTATGAAGTATCAGCCACTCTATCATTAATATATGACAAACTCCTGCAAAATATTTTCTCAGAACAGCAAAAATACTCAGAGTAATATATGGAATAAAACAGTCCTAGGTGTAAAAAGTGATCAGGAAGAGGTTAGTGACATTATAATTATTTAGCACAGCAACAATTCTGACTAGAGGGAAGAAACAGAGAGCAGGGTAACAAGTGAGGGAGGGGAGCTGTTATTGTATGGAATGGAAATCCTGGGTCAAATCCTGAAGGGAGTTTGTCATTATTTAAATTGGGTTTCTTATTGCTTTAAGAACAGGAGAAAAAAGTAGAGAGGAAAAATGCACAAAAGTGCTTAAATGTGGAAGATTTGCTTTTGTTGTCTGGTGTTATATTCTGCACCATGTTATATCTGTATGTGTGCTTTTACATCTCATTATCTGATGAAAATTTTCTTTAAGAAAATATGAGAACTTAAGAACAAAAAGCCAAACAAAGCCCACATTTGCTCCTGCCAAATCTTATCTCTTCAATATAGAAGGATAATCATGAACACGTCCACCGTGTGGTTAAATATATTCTTTCTGTTTCTCAGATTATAATTAGCTTTAACTATCTCCACCACCACCAAATCAACAGAAATGAGTATTTTCCTCTGCTGTATGAATCTGAAGGCTGTGCAGATCACAAGGTAGATGTCTATCTCCCCCAGCACTTGTCACTTCAGTACCCCATCACGTTGCTGTGGATAGAATTAGTTTTTGCCACTTGCCATTCAGTGGGAAAATCTTCCCTGGACCTCAGCAAACGCCCCAAGGCCGGGCCTGATTTGGCAAGGTCAGACTGAAAACATCTCTCCACACTTACTTAAAGCAAGGCACAGCTCAAACCCTGCTTTGTCCAGCTGTCAGAGGCCTGAAGTGGGAAGTAGCTCAGGCACAAAGGCAGAGAGATTGATCAGCTGGAAATACATCCATCGGAACTTGGGGGCTGAGGTGTCTCGGGATCCTTCTCTCCAGGCTTTTCAGCAACCATCCCTGCCAGAAATACAACCAACACCCATTCTTTTCTTAGCCCCTTTGGTATCTAATAAGGCTGGGTTTGACAGCCTCAGCTTCTGTATTCCTGCTGCAGCAGCCTGCTCCTGCTTGTATGCTCTTAAGATAGGAGTCCTGCTCAATGCAGAAATACTGGGGGGAAATGGGCTCAGAAATGTCCCCTCTGCAGTGGGAGGTGGGAAGGAAAATTTAATTGATCTACTGCCCTCATGAACCAAGAAGAGAAAACTCATGAGGATAACTTAGGACTTTAGAGAGAGAAAATTTAGGAATTCAGAGTCACTTTGAAGGCAAGGCCACTTCTGTCATGCCTTGGTCACCTCTGGCAGATTCAGAAATTAAGGCTGTACCCCCCACAAACCCTGAAATCTGCTAAAAGGAGCAGAGCCTGATCACCAGTCCTTGTGCAAGAATTGTGGAGCCAGCACTGAGGAAATTTTGCTTCCTGATTTGTGAACTGAAAAGATGAATTTGGGATGAAATAAATAGGAAATCCCATGAAAACCCATGTGCAGAGAATTCTCTAACTGGCTGCAAGAGGCTATCAAAATTGGAGCAAAATTCTAATTCCATCTATCCTTTCTTAGAGCCCACAAGTGTATAACTCAGGACTGCTTGGAAAGTGAAGAGATGCCCTGAACTTTGAGTCAGGAACAAGAGAAAAACACCAAAAGTACAAAAACTGTGGTTAGGAGTGTTCTCCACCACTTAAAGTCATCTTAAAATCGTCAGTGACCTTGAGACTGAGAATTTGTTTTACCTTAAACTCTCCAATTTCTCAGCCACTCTTCAATCCTTAGGGTGTGCCCTTTGCCTTCATCCTTATTTTTTGGACAATCTGATCTCTTTGCCTTTGTGGCAGATAACCTCAAAATGCTGGCACTCAGGGAAAATTGAATGGATTTGCTTCCAAAAGTGAAAATGCCCAAATAACAAGGAAGTGCTTTTGAATGTACTGACTCTGATTATCCCTGCTTCTTTTTTAATATCTCTTCCATTGTTTCATACAGAATTAGCACATTTCCAGAAGTCTTTAATGACCCCATTCTTATTCTTGAATGGTTTTACCTCCAAGTCTGCAACTTGGATATTGGGTACCCCTGAAAACAATTGAACCCAAGGCTGCCAGCTGCTTGGAGACTGCATTATTCTGTGTGTCTCACCACCAGATATTCTGGAAAGATCACTACCAGACCCAGGAGAGATAAGGGAGAGCCTGAAAGCTCTACTTCATAGTGGTATTCTTTATAATACTTCCCTCAGTGGCAGGCTTGCAGCAATGCTTTTAAAAAAGAAAAGGTAATTAAGACATTACATCAATCAAATAAGCTAATCAGAACAAAATGCTGATTTCTGTCTCCTGTTCTGTTTCTCTTTGGATGGAGAGTAGTTGCTGATATGTGTGCTGGGCTTCTAATCCTTTAATGGGGGCACAGGCTTTTGAAGACTCCCTCTCAGAGGTGCTATTACCAAATATATGCTTCTAATTTAACTTCTCATGCCGTATTACAGTAGCCTGAAGCAATTTTAGGTGTTGGGTTTGTGAGAAAAGCCCAATGTTGATGTTTATCAGATGACCTTTTAAAGGGTAATGTGGGGGTTATCCATTGGCATGATTAAGACCATATGTAGGTGACTTTTCCCAGGCATTTCTTCCCGCTTTTCAAAATCCCATCTATTTTTACCCAAATTCAGCCAGGTACCTTTCATCTCTGGTATGCTCATGGGCATGAAAAAAAATGAGACTCCTTTGGAGTAATTGCTATTAGAAAATTCAGGAAAATTTTCATGCATGAATATCTAGTGTCAACACAACGCTGTTCTAGATAAACTCCCAACTTTCTTTGAATTTTGACCCTTTCAGATATTTGCAGCAGTTTTACTTTCCCTCCTGTGCTGCACTGTCCCTTTTTACAAAGACTTCTTGAAAGACTGTGGAGAAGTGACTTTTCTCTGTGAGATTCAGCTTTTAGTGACCTTGCAGGGATGTCCTGCTCTGAAGCTGCTGAGAGACAGGGATTTGAGGAATCAATTATCTGTGTCACAAACAAGGACAGAGGACAAATCTCCCTTGATGTTGTGTCTGTGAGAGTATCATTTTTGCCATTTTGGAAGCTCAGTATTTTCCTCATGGCTCATCATCTTGTTAGAGACCAGTTGCCAATTTTTCCTGCAAGTCTTTGAAAATATATTATTAACAATATTATATCTTGTTCTTTTTTTAATTTTTTTTTTTTCAGACTGAAGATCTTTCTGTTACTGGGTCTCAGCACCACCAGCTGGGATTGCTTGGTAAGATTCACTGCAAAGCACAGGTGGAGATATAAAGGTGAATGTGGTGCTTAGATGTGAGCCAGAGAAATGGGTGATGAGGCAGGAATTCAGAGGAACTATGAACCCTTTTAGAGGAAGAAATAGGGCAAACACCTTTTGAAGACTTTAGGTTTAAAGCTAGGCTTAAAAAGGACTTTTTCAATGGATAGGGACTTTTGTTCATGTAAGTAGTTTTTATAACTTAGTATTTTTGAGGTAAGTTACAGCCTGGATTGTCTAAAATAAAATGCATCTTGGAACAGTTCAATATTGAGAACCTGGTGATATTTTTTACTGCCCCAGATTTGTAATTTATTATTGGGAAGTATTAACTACTCCTCTGCCACCAACCATCCTAGTGCTGAGACATGCTTAGGAGATAGAGGTGAGAAAAAAACTCAATCCCCAAAATTATGTGTGTGCTGCTTTCATAAAGAAATTAGGGGAGAGGTATGTGGGATATCATACGAGGTACTAACGACAGAGAAAAAAACATTTGTTTCTCTGATGTATTAAAGGGTTTTTCCTAAGTATCAGATACTTATTAAAGCTTGGTTAGCCCAAATGTATGAATTATGTTCAAACAGCATGGGAATAGCTTGTCCATAAATTCTGGTTATAACAGCCATGAGTATTATCTCACCAGTTGTGCTTCCCTCCCTGCTTGTGTTCCCCAGTAGCTTGCAAAAGCTATCACCATAACATTTAAGGTGGGATTTGACATGGGAATTTGGGCTCCTTAATGTGAAAGAAGGCTTTGAAAAACTCTGCAAACAGCAGCTAATGATAATGATAAAAATAATAGAGATAAACCAATTCATGTCTCCCCACCCAAAATATTTATATAATGAATTAGTTAATTGCATTTTATCTTCTGGTGGGTGGGTTGGTAGCTTTTGTTTTGTGACAGACCCGGAGGAGTTGTTGTGCAGCCTGATGCCAAGAATATGTGTTATTTCATATTCTGTTATTTGCTTTGGGTTTAAGGTGCTGAGAGGAAATTCCCCAGCAATCAGCCCTAAGTGGTTTTGCAGTGAGCAAGTCTTTCAGTGCTTGAACATCACTTAGAAGAGGTGAGGGAAAGAAAAAAAATCTTTATCTGTTTTTTGCGATTCAGAAATTTGCCATATATCTAGAGAAAAGCATTAAAAAAAAAAAAAACCAAACATTTGAGTGTACCCAAATTAATTCTGGTGCCATTTCATCTGCCTAATTGGACCTATAAATAGCCTGTGGGAAGGAGGACCAGCAGCCTTGAGTGTCTGAAGCAATTTGTATCAATTATTTCCCAATGCAGCAGTCTCCAGTGAAAGCATTGCCTGAGTGCCTCCATTAGCCAGGTGTCAGAGCTGTGTGTTTTCATCCCAGGCTTTTCTCTGGGAACAGGGAAAAGCACCAAGGAGGAACTGGAGCCTTGGCAGGACCAGGAGGGTGCCCAGAGCAGCTCTGCAAGCAGTGAGTGCCTGCTCTGTCATCACCAGTCCCTGAGAGCAATCACCACCCACCATCAGTTCCTTGAGATAAGGCTCAGCCAGCTGGGAGAAGAAAGCCTTTGATATTCCCTGCCTTGCTGAGTAAGTATGCCATAACAATAATACTTTGAACTTTTACAGCACCTCTTCATACCAGGGGCTGAGTGCTCCACAAACATTCATTCCCCAAGACTCGTACCACCCATTTGAGGAAACAATTTTTTTTTTCTCATTGTACCACTTTCTCAGGCCAGACCTTCCAAAGAGCTCAGCACCCATTCTGCTGGCACTGGAGAAATTATTTCCTTTGTGTTGCCACTTCAGATACCTCTGGCCAATATCAGTAATGTTTACCCAGCTCCTGCCCAAAGTGCTTACAGCTAGACTTCTTCAGGTCTGCAAAAATTGAGCTAAAAAACTTGACAACTGCTTTGTCTCCTGCTTATAACCCTCAGAGCTCCCTGATGAGAACTTATTTGACAAAGCAAAATTCCATCAACCCTCCACCCAGTTTTAGTCAGACTCTGCTGTTGCCTGTAGCCAGATTTCTTTTTTAGCTGATGTAAAACCCTACAAGAAAAGTAGATTTTGTTTTGTTCATCAGAAGTGTTTTCTGTGATGCTCTTCTGTTTGGAAACAGAGCAAGAACATACTTGTCTCAGACACAGACATACAATAGATAAATAAAAAGAGAGATGCTACATCCCAGATAGGCATTGTATTGTGCTTTGCTACAGCAGGCAAAAGGATTAAACTTTGATTTTCATCTCCTGTCTGCATTCTCAGTGAGAAAATACAGTCAAGGCCAATTTTGTAGTCGATCTATCTCTATGGAAAGTTGATTTTAAAGTGGTGCCAAATGTCAGTGAAGAATCACAGTTAAGGTTTTCACAGTAACAATAACAGAGTCTTGCAGGGAGGGTGAGCTAAGAGTGCACTCTGCAGCCCAGAGGAAAATATAGGTGCCTTCCAGTCACTGGTCCATTTGGGGAGTATACAAATTTTATTTTCTGAAAGGACATCACCTGTATGAGCATTCACAGCATTCATCTCTATCCCTGCCCCTTGTCTGGCCAGGGCATCCAAAGGGTAAAGCCATTACATGGGATGCAGCATTTGAGTCCTGCTCCAAAATCAAACAATCCTCTGATGCTTTCAGCTCTCATTTCCCCTGATGTGACTGAAAATCAATAAACCCCCTTGGTCTGTTTGATTTTGGGGCAAGGTAACTATGTTAGCTGGAAATACAGCTATCAGCTTATTCCTCTTCCTAAAGCATGTCAAAGTCTTTCATCATTCAAATCCCATGAATATGAGGTAGATAATTCATACACTTGTTGCAATGACCCCAATCACTGAAAACTGAAATGTAAACTTCAAACATAGAGTTGCTTATCCAAGCCAAGTTTCTAATCTTTTGAGATTTGCCCATCACAAATCATAAGTGCAAAGTGAAAAAAAGGGGGAAATTCACAGTGATAGAGCCTAGCTAAAAGTTATCAAATACATAATCTCTTCAAGTAAGGCTGGAATAACATGGAAATGGGATATAGACTGATGATCTGTTGAACTTCCTTTAACATGGACCCCTGGGAAAAGAGACACTAAACCTAAATGTGGAAAAGCAGAAAAAGGAGAGGGAGACAGGCAGAAGAAGCAGAACTGTTTGAACAGTCTTTGAACTGCTCAAAGATGTGCCCCCCACATCACTTTCTTAACTTTCCCTGCAATTCAACAGCTGCATTTCTCACAGCTCACGTCTGGAGTGGGCCAGCAGAGGTGGCTGGGCACGTTAGAATAACACTGACAGGGGGTGCAGGGGAGGTGCTAATCTTTTGCCATGTGTGTAGGTATGTAATCACTTAGCAGATAATCTCAGATTCTGCAAAGACAGCCGTTCATTTTAAAACAAAGACCAAACTCGCTGCTGCCGGGAAGCTCTGATCGGTTTAGAATTTAGCTTTAGCTCTCAAAAAACTCTTCATCATTAAAGATACTGAATTTGTGTAAATCAGAATAGCCCCAGCTTCCTTGCAACCCAGAGCATCAGTGCCCTCTGAGTGAGCTTTTGTGTCACTGCCACCACAGGGTGACTGTCCTCCCTCTGGACAGGCAATGCATCAATAAGGCAGCGGAAGGTGAAATGATGGAAATCAATCTGCCTCTCATTAGTGGGATGAATAGAAGTGTTCTGGGGAGAGGGATCGATGAGGGGGTGAGGAGATGTGTTAAGAACTGGTAAAAAGAAGAAGGATGTTATTACTTTTTCTCAGATAATTTGGAATGAGCTTTGGAGGACTTTTGGATAATGGTGTCTCGAGTGAACAGTGTCACGTACAGTCCAAGTATAAACAGTGCTTGATAAAATGAGCTCAGGGGAGATGTTGTGTGTGAGGCAGGTGCCTTTATGTTTTTAGAGATTACAGAAAGTTTTAAAATAAGAACCACACATTTTCCTATAATGAGCATGGGTGTTTGTAGTTGCACTGGAACTGAGCCACTGAACACACACAAATGTTCTGTAGGCATAAGATATGTGTGTGTTTATGCTTGCCTGTGCTCAGGCACACGCAAGCTCACACAAATAGCAGGAGAGCCACTTATACATACATATTTATTTCCCTTTTTCCTACTAGGTAGCATATTCATTGCTGTGTTTATAGCCCAAATTACTCACAAGGAGGAAAAAGCAGTTTGCCTGTAAGCAGAAATAGAGATGAGGAAATGTTTGACTCTAGATGCAGTGAGAAATGTGGATTCAGTGAGAAGTGTGGCATTGAAGCAGCTCTGGAACAGGCAGTGTGGACACTAGAAGAGGTCTTTTCCCAGGCCTGAGCACCTTGCATTTCTCACAACACAAATATGGCATTGCTGCTTCTGGGACCGGGGCCAGCTCATTGCAATGCAGCACTCCAGAGAGAGGCAAGGCAATTTGCCACGACACCTTTTCCATCGTGCTGCCTCTCTCACTGCTGCAGTTACAGATGGCCAACATTTGTGTCTTAAACATTTATCCTGCAAAATAGAGACTTTTGTATAAAAAGTATTTGCTGCACCAAAATATTTCCCTCAAATTTAAATTTTCATCTTGTTTTGATCTTCGGAAAACATTTTGAAATTTCAGATGTTGTTTTCTCTCCTTTTTGTCACCTTCTTTCTGTGTCACACTCTGTTTTCTGAACACAGTAGATATTTGCCAAAGTTGAAGGATTTGTTGGAGAGGGTCATTTTCTCCTTTGTGTTCCCACCCATTTTATTATTTTCCCAATTATTTAAGGCTTTACCTATATTGTTAGTGTAGTGCATTAAAAGTTTGACTAGCACAGGATCTCAGCCTCCTATCCCACCTCTCAATGAAATAAGTACAAGATAAAAGATTATATTAGAATCATCTTTTTTTCTCCTTTACCTGAAGTTTGTATAATTACCAAATAGGTGTAAAAATAAATAAGCATTTCTTAAAATTTTGACACTGAGATTTTTCATGCAGAGGGAAACTATTACTGGGAAAGAAACAGAAGTGAAAAATTTTACAAATACTTTGGGTGATAGAATACAATTTGTCTCAATTTGAACTCTGAAATATAAACAACTTCAAAATTAAATGAGTATTTAGAAAACTCTACTTATTGTCTCTGTGCTTTGTATATGCAAATTGAGGGCAGGATCTAGATGGGCTTTGGCTGAAAAGCAGCACTTCAAGTTCACAAGACACCAAGAAACCTCATCTCTTCACACTTAAGTTGCATCCCAAAATCAGACCAAAACAAGGAGCTTTCAAAGTCCTGCTGAGCTGGAATTTCTGACAATATTTTCTTACGGATACAGCAGAACATGTTGCTCCTAAAACAAAGCCTGTCTGCTCAGAGCTCCAGATTCCTAGGCCTGCAGCAGTCCTCAAGGAATCAAGATGTACATGTTTTGCTGCTGAGTGTATTTGAGATGTCCCAGTTTATTTTTGACAGGACTTGTTGTCAGGCTCAATGTCAGCATCTAGGAATTGAGATGAGATCCTCCAGCTCAGCAAATCTGTATTTTACATCTTAACTTGGCTTTCTCAAAAAAAACCCAAAAAACCCTGGAGTGGGTGGACTTTGCACGTCTCTGCTTCAGGTAGCCAAGATTTTGTTTAAAGATGATATTAGAGGTTTTGACTGATTTCAAGGCTCACCTTGAGTCCTACATATGTCTTATGCTTTTTGCTTGTGGGTTCAGCGTTCTGTAGTAACCCAAACTAGTTCAGGTCCTGCAGAGGTGCTACATGAAGAAGGATGGGTTCTGCACGTCCTTTCAAGAGGTTCATATTAGTAAGGAAAAACTTGTTTCAAGAGAAAGAATACACAGGGATGACAAATAATTACTCTCACAGAGTATAAACGAGGTGTTTATTCCCGTGCAGAGAAGTGGATCAGCTGTTCCACTAAGAAAGGTCAGGTGTTTATGTGTGTCTTCCTATGACAGCCATGGCTGAAGCTCTTTGACAGCAGCTCTAGGAAGCAGCTGTTGAATTTCTGAGCATCTGAGTGATGGTTACAACACCACGTGTACAAGCTGGTTAGTGGCCACTGTTGCCAGAATTTTATCATTTGTGGCTTCTATCAGAAATTGATGGGTTTTGGCCATCCATGGAAAGGCTGCCAGGGGCCTGGCTCTCCCCTTGGTTGCACCCCAAGTGCAGCAGGGCTGGGGTGAGGAACACAAGGTGCTCCCCCTGGTTATCCCACCGGGAGCGGGAAGGGCAGCAGCGGCTTCGCCGCGGGAGGAAGCGCAGAACAATCGGCAGGGAAATCCAACCCAAAATAACCAGCTGGCCTTCACGACAAGGAAAGGTCACTGCTTGAAAGCCACTCTTTGAGAGATGGGAGGGGTTAAAAAAGCGTGAGTGGAGGCGACTCAATGCCTCTGTGGTTCCAAAGAATTCCTTTTTAATAAGGAAAACAATGCAGGAGAACAATGCGGATACTTGCAGCGCTTTCGAGGCTGTCGATTTTTTTTCCCCCCTTATAGAAAATAAATTGGAACTGCTGCCATAAACAAGAGGCATTGGCCACAGAAGAAAGCGGGAGCTTTTGTGGAGATTTAAAAATAACCAAAAGTAAGGAGCCCACTGGCAAAGCCTCCTGTTTTCTCAGCATTGCACGGAAAACACGACGCAGCCTCAGCCTTGGAGGAAGGGAAAGGCTACGAAAGCAGATTGGGAGACATAATGTGGTAAACTTCAGATCTGCCAGGTTTTGCTTTGCAAGCCAGTGTTTGATGATAGGTTACCTCATGATGGGAATTGGATTGCAGATTTTGCCAGCTCTTTACCCAAACATCTAAAAATCTTTCAAAACATTTTTTCTACAGCAGACCAGTTTATTCCAACAAATTATACTACCATGTACTGTGTCCCAGCTCAGTCTGGTGCCTAGAGCTGCCCACAACTGAATATTCATGAAGTCCAGGCAAACATCATGCTTTGCTCTGCTCATGCAGTACCTGGCAAATAATTTTACCACACAAATAAAGCACATTCAACCCCCCAGTGCATTAACCATAACTTTTTAAAGGCATTTACTTAACTTTTTTTTTCCCAGTTGATAAAGATAAAGCAATGATACTGGTGTTACCTGATTCCTGACCTCTCTAATTACACTAGTGCCAGCATATCCTCTGCTGCTGGAGAGAGTTTTTGTACTGGGAAAGCTTATTTTATTTTTCTGAATCAAAATAAGCTGCCCAGTATGCCCAAGTACACAGCAGTAAAACACTTGCTTTGGTAAAGAGAATTAGGTGCTCAAAAGTAGGGGTTTTTATTTTATTTTACTGTGGGTGAGTGTCCAATGAGTTAATAGTCACAAAAATGTCAATATTACAGCCAAAAGGTCTTTATCAGATAGATGTTGAGGAAAGAAGTACACTGGTATTTCTTTACTGGCTATTTGTGTTGATAAATGCAAGTTTAATTACTCTCTATTGGTTTCACTTGGCCTAAGTGGCTGTATGCTTCTTTATTTCCTTCTCCCATAAGAAATATAAAACTGCTGATTAAAGGTTGAAGGTTTCAATATCAGTGTCCAACTTTCCCTTGTAGTTCATCAGTCTGCACCTTTTAGTTTTTCTTTGATTTTTGTCATCGAACATTTCTGAAGTTCAGAGTGACTAGAAATTACTTTTTGGATAAAAGTTTCGTTGTGTGAAGTTTTTCTGGCAAATTGCTCACTTGCACCAGTGAAAAGCTTACAGTAACTGGCCACCTAAACCTATTCCACCAAGCTTTAAGCAGAGGAGGGATAATTGTAAAGAAACCTGGTTTATTTAGGATAAACCTCACAAATCTGCAGCTGGGAAACAGCAAAGGAGCTGCACTGTACAGCTGTTAGCAGAAAAATTGGGAAGAACGGCTCTGGTGAAATTTGGGATTCAAGTTCAGGCATCAGTGGTGATGTTAACAGTGTCAGAATGTCTCACTCAAAGAGGCAGATAATCCTTTTAGGAGTCTGCCATGTCCTGTGCACTAGAAAGCCTGGCAGGTGACCCTGTTGGTGGGAGGAGGGCAGCCACCAGGAAAACATGGGAGTTCCAGTGGTTTCTGAAGCCTGAGGAATGGGAAGATGCCCTGAGCTAAGCAAGAGTTAAGCACAGTCATCCAGGGGCCTGGCTGCTATGATTTAAGGTAGCTTTAGTGAATATCTGTAGAAGTAGGATATAGAGCATTGTGCATGAGAAAAATAACTCTTTATGTAAGACATGACCTGGGGCATCATGCCAGGCTATCACTTCCAGATTTGGAAGGATTTCGTGTTTTGTATGGCACGATGGAAAGTTTTGACAAATAAGATTTCCTCTTCAGTGCAGGTCAGATGGGTGACACCTGGCAGGCTGTGCTCTGCCATTGTGTTCACCTGGGTGCCTCTCGTTCTCTCCCTGCTCCACAGGCACAGCACAGGAGCAGCAGGGAGAGCTGGGCTTGTCCTAGGGGATACAGGAGCTGTGTGTGGATATCTGAGCCTGCAGCTCCAAGGTCTGCACACTCCTGGGGACAGGTACCCTCAGAAACATGGGCTGTCATGTCTGAGACCTCAGGACCTGGCAGTGTCAGCTTGGAGAACAACAGTGATTTCCAGCCTCTTCTTTTGTCTACCTTTCCAGTGTTCAATCAGCCTAATTGCTGCTGGGCCTTTGCCCATCATGTTGTGAAATGCTTCAGGGGCCAAAAGGGGAAAAATAAGGAAAAAAAAAAAAAAAAGAGATCAAACTGTGGTCTAAACCTCAAGAGGAAGAAGACATCTGCCAAGACAAGCTCTTACCAGAAATGGGATAAAGAATACTTGTTTACTAAATCTTTCATGTCTGCAGCTAGTTCAAAGACATCTCATGGTCCTCCTCCTTAGAAGAGCAAAGGAGCAGCAGAAAAGCCCTCAGCCTGAGCCATTAAAAGCAGTAGCTTTTTGTGCTGTGGTGTGGCAGGCATTCATAGGTTGGATTTTTTTCTTTTGCATCTACCACTGGTAGAGGAAAGCTCTTTCCAAGGTGATAGTTCCATCCCTGTATTGAAATGTGAGCAAAGAGGGACTTTCTCAGTTGGATTTGGTTTTATTCACAGCACTTGTAAGCAGTGTTAACATAAAGATAACATGTGCAGGGAGTGTGCCAGAGTTACCACAAGTGAGAAAGGATTTTAGGACAGTGAGGAGGCAGTTTCCTCTACAACATACTGGTTTTTTTCTGGAAGAATTAGGTGAGAGAAGAAAAGTTACAACAGCATTGCTGTTCCCTGCACAGAAAATACCCAGGGAGGTGAAACACAGCAAAGTGGTTCCATTCAGCTGCACCACAACTGAGAGCATCAGTCAAGTGAAGAGGACTGAGCAGCTCCTCCATTTAGCAAATACAGTAGTAATGTTAAAAAATATCACCCTTTTCCAGACACTGGCATGTTCTTGGAGGCAATAATCTGTATTTTTTACAGCCAGGTCTTCAGAGCCACAGCTGATGGGACACCTCCTGCTCTGGGGTGGCCACTGGTCACTGATCCCAGTAAAAACAAAATTGTGTGCAGGCACTCTTCAAAATTCCCACCTTAGGTTCCCACTGAGGCACAGCTTGGGCTTTCAGACATCTCCCCTGAAACCTGTCCCTTGTGTCATTTCTGCAGGAGATTCATTATTAATTAATTATTTCCATTTTTTTTTAATTTCCAAAGAATATCAGTTGACTCTTGCAGCCTCTTCAGTGCTCCCCAGCCTTCATATCACACCTAAATGCTCATTTTCACTGCCTGAAGGTCTTTTCTGACCTGAATCTGGCCTGTACTTCAGCTTAAAGGAAAAGCTACACATTGATGGAATTTTGGAGAAAAAGATTCGAACGTTCAGCTGTAAATTTATCTTGTGTTATGTCTTCCAGGTTCATTCACACTGTAATTTGCAAATGGCAAAACAATGTTGCTATTTATTAAAAACAATAGCGCTCTCAAAGTTTTGATGGGAAAACGATGTTGGAGGGGTGATGATTGTGAAAAATAATTCCATCTTCCTCAGGGCTGGGCAGAGAAAGGTGGAGCCCAGCTGTAGAGTCCCCCTGATCCTCCCATGGGTATCCATCAGCATCTGCAGTGCCTGGGATCCACAGCACAGCTCTTTCCTCCAGAGACCAAAGCACAGCCTGCAATTTCAAGCAGGATAATCACCCTCCCAAGGAAATAACAAGCACTCCCCAGGAGCAGCTGCTTAAGATGGCTCAGAGGCAATGACAAGAGTGTGGTGAAAAGTTTGGTCCATCCATCCAACTTCTGGATATGGCAGGGAAGAGACACCTTTTGATAAAACATCAAGCACTGTGTTTTTTTATTCTTTGTGTTTTTCTGTGCTCCCACTCTGATGACCCCTTGAATTAATATTTTTCAAAAAGATACATAGGAGAAAAATTATATTTATTCAGGGAGAGTCATAATTTTCTTCTGTTTAAAATACAGCAGGTATGTTTTAAGCCCTGCAAACACATGGAGAGCTCCAGAGTTTGAAGTGCAGTTTCCTGCAGCACTGATTTATTCCATTTTACAGTAACCAGGTAGGCTCAATACCAGGGAGTGGGAGAAGCAGACCTGGAGGATGCTTTGGGTACAGCCCAGCCAGGTTTGATGCATCCTGCAGAGGCTGGCCTTGCACTACAAACCGGTCTGCTGTTGCCATCTGCTGGAAAAATCCCTAATGGATATTTCCAAACACGGGGAGGAGTACCTGCTCCTATTACAGAAATACTTTTTATGCTTTTTAAGGCAGGTTTTTTTCCCTCTAGGTCTGTGTGATCTGCCAAAAAAAGTGTGCACCAGGCTGTTACCACTCTCTGCCCAGTGAAACACCAATGTAAGAGCAAAAGAATTCTTCCAACTAAAGCCTGCTCTCTCTCTCTCTCTCTTACCAGAAATGGGATAAAGAACAGTTTAGTCTTTATAAATAACTTTATTTATTATACAAGAGAGGCAAAAAAATTATCCTTCCACAGGAAATCATCCTCTCTCTTGCAACTCTTGGGTTCCATCACACCATAGAATGGTTTGGGTTGGAAGGGACCTTAAAAATTACTTTTGAACCCCCTGTTTGGGCAGGGACACCTTCTCCTTGACCATGTGGCTTTGCTGTGCCCCCAGATCTGGTACCTGAGCTCAGCAATCCCCATTCCACACATGTTCATACAGAAGACCACACAAACTTTTACACAAGGAAAAGTCCTAAAGATCCTGTTCATCCCAACACATCAAATCTAGAATTTATTCCTTTCCACACTGTTTGCACTTATTTCTTTCTCAAACTGTCAAGCACACAGAAATATTTCTGCAGCCTGCTCCTATGGGATTTTTGGATTGGATATAATTTATTTTCCCCTCGGATATATTTTCCTCACAGCAGGAGTCTTCAAAATCCTTTTCTCCTCTGAAAGACTCTGTGGCTCATCATTCTGTCAAACATAAGAGCACACAATATCGTGGGATAGGCGGAATCTCTTGTCCCTTACAAGCAGCCTTAAGCCATCCGGGCTGCTGTTTGCCAGAGGCATTCCCAGCCCCGTGTCATCGGTTCCCAATCTAATCTGCGAGGTGTAATTGCCATGGCATTAAATCCTCTGCTGGTGGCTGATCACCCCCAGCTGGAAGGATTACACAGCCCCGAGCTGGTGCTCACAAAGGCAGCCAGGGCTTGCTGATGGTGCTGACAGGGCTTTAAAGTGCTGCGCTAAAGGGGGAGTCGAGGGGGTGTGAATGGATCCTCCCCCAGCAGAGCTGGGAATAACAGGACCCATGATTCCGTTGTCTCTAAGATACACTCATACTGCCCAAAAACTGTCCTGCAATGTGCCTTGGAGTTCCAGAACATGGGATGTTTAGGGCATAAACCCCAGCCAGGTGTGGCAGGGGCTGTTTCGAGGCAGCACAGGGAATTGGTGCCACTTTACTTGGTGGAGAAGGTGTAAAAGTGAGTTAGACAGCATTGGCTGTGTTCATCAGCTGCCTCAGCGTGGGGACAGAGACAACTTGCACCTTTACAAACCTGTTTATTCTGTAAAGAACCTCTGTTAACCTTCACTAGCAGAATTAAGCATCTTCAGTTTCAAAACTACCCTACATAGACCCCAAGCATCTTCTGTAGTTTGGAGGACTTCTAGCAAAGGGAAAGGAAAGAATCTGCATCCTGAGCCATCCGTGCTCCCACTTGATGTGGGAATTGTAATGATATTATTAAGTCATGCCCTCAATATATCTCATTGTTTTGCCATTTTTGAAGCCCAAGGTTGGCTTGTCCTAGCTGGATTTCTGATGTGGAGGAGCTGAACTGTCAGCTCATATAGAAGTTTGTGCTCACTGTGGAGTGACTTACCCTGTAAAATTTCTGTCATAGATTTCTGTGGCTCTGCTCCATAAAGAATGGCATGGCCTCGTTGTTGGCAATGTTTATTTCTGCAGTAGTGTAAAAATGGTATTTCAATACTATTTATTATTTACAAAGGAAATATTTTAAAACTTTAACTGATAGCTAAAATCATATCTGAAAGCTAGAAAGAGCTAATACATATAATACTTCTCCTTCTTTCTAGAATTAGTTTTGATTCAAAAATATGCTGAAGGAGGTGTGCTTTTCTGTATTTAGTGACCTTTACAGATTTACTCTCCAGGTTCTTTTGAGTTCATAGAACTATAGAATAGTCCAGGTCGGAAGGGACTCTAAAGACACCTCATTCCAGCCCTGGTGCCATGGGCAGGCACATCTTTCACTAGACCAGGCTGCTCAAAGCCTCATCCCAGAGCATCAACTTCCAGAGAGTACTTCCAGGGATGGGGCAGCCACAGCTTCTCTGAGCAACCTGTGCCAGCCAGGTGCCAGAGGAGGGAGAAAACCCTTCCCACCTGGAGCAGAGGCTGCTGCAGCTCCGTGTAACCTTGTGTCACCAAGTGTGTGAGGCAGGAAGGCCCTTTCCATCGGGGGAATCACTGCATTAAAAAATCTTTTTCAGGAAAACCAGAACAACGGAAAACCAAAGTAGTCTTCGGTTCTTCCAGCAGATTTGGGAACAAATTGAAGGAGGAGCAGAGCTGGCCTGGTGCCACAGCTCTGCATGCAGTGAGGATGGAGAAGCTGCAATAATGTGTCTTCTTGGCTGAGTCTTTAAAAATAAGGCACTTTTCTCTTGTTCCTTTTCAAGCATTACATAAAAGTTCCCCCTAGAAGTCCAAAGGCAGCTGTTTACTTAGCAGAAGGAAGTCAGGAAGAGGCAAAGCAGGCAAAAACATCAGATAAGTCTGGATAAAAAACTTGGCTAACCTATTTTTCCCCCCTCCTAAACAGCCAATTTTGAAGCACTCTGCAGAGATCTGCCTGGGAGGAAAAGCAGAGCCTACCACTGAAAACTGATATCTGAGCCCTGGTGAGGACTGCTGCTCTCCCTGCCTCGGTGTGGGAACTCCTGAGCTTCCATTCCCTGTGGAGGGAATACATCTCCTCTCATCCAGCCACCCCAGAGACCTCCTAGGTAACCTGCAGATAAGTTTTAAGTAACGGGATCTCCCAAGTGAAAATGATATGACAAAAGGAAATGGCCTCAAGTCGCACCAGGGAAGGCTTAGGCTGGATTTTAGGAAAAATTTCTTCACTGGGAGGGTGTTCAGGCATTGGAACACACTGAAGTGCTGAGTCCCCATCCCTGGAGATGTTTAAAGGACATGCAGATGTGGTGTTTAGTGACTTGGTTTGGGGGAGCTCGGCAGTGCTGGGGCAGCAGTTGGGCTCGATGACCTCAGAAGGCTTTTCCAACCCAAAGGATCCTATGATTCCAAAAAGCCTGGACCCCCCCAGCTCTAACACAGCACTGGGTGTTGCCAAAATGAGGCTGATGATAGACATGGGAGGTCCCTGTCCCACAGGGAGAGGCCAAGCCACTGTCACCTGCAGGGAAGGTCTCATCCCCAGGCAGAGTCAGTGACCCCATCCCTGCCTGGGGCTCTGTGTGCACCCTTGGGGGGACACCTCCCCTGTGTTTCCCTCTGGGAACCCGGGAAGAGTGCCAGGTCTGGTTCTGACAAATCCAGGGCCATCTGACAGCTCCAGGGCTTGCAGGCTTTGGGGCTCTGCAGTTGTAGTGCCTTGTCACAAGGTGGCAGGGATGTGACACTGCCTGGCGCACTTCTGGCCTCACATCCTTGCTGCTTTCTTCCTTATCCAAAACGGATTTATCGGCAGTCTTTTCTTTAAAACTGTCCTTGGGATAGCTCAAAGAGAGAGTAATTAGTTATTTCAAAGCCTAAATATTTTACCTATTTGCACTCAAGAATAAAGACAAAAAACTGCTTTGCATCCTTCTGCCTGGAAGTGGTTGTGGCATGGGGAAGTGCTGCTTCCATGTTAAACCCAAAAGCTGTCATGATCAAAAAGCAGGCAGCCTTCTGTCCTGAGTCACAGGGACCATTTCTTCCTAAATAACTGAAGATGGGAAATCATTCTTGTAGCTTCAAAAGAAAAAAAAAAGTACATACATACACGTATAGATGTGTGTACATGCATACATTTCCTTCAATGAAGAAGAAACTCTTATTATATTATGACATATTATCATATGACTATGTTATCTCTGGCTTCCTAGATAAGATCCTTAACTCTGGGCTTCTGAAAGAAAATGTCTGTGCATTTATAGGACCCTATTTCCCTTTTTTTTATATACTTCCCATAGTAATCTTTTACCCTTCCACAAGGGAAGAATTTTGTGGTTTTTCTGCTCTGCTCTCTCAAGGGTGTTGCAGGCTGTGTAGCAGGGAGTGAAACCTTTGTCACTGCTCATCAAACATTTTCATACAGAATTCTATCTGCGATGATAAAATTAGATTTGTGTTAATGAGCTGTTAATAACCATCAGGTAATTATTTAGTTTATCTCTAGAGCCCCAGCTGATCATTGTCTCCTTATTTTTGCTTGCCTGGCAGTCTTCAGAGACAGGAGATTTTCAGGTTTTTTAATCTGCAGTACATGCAATGAGAGATTACTCAGCTGTCACTCTGCAGAGAACATCCCTCTCATGCAGCAGGAGGTATCCATCACAAATTGCTGACATCCAAATTCAGTTCTGCACAAATGGACGTGCAAGATGCCTGCTGCTCCCCAAGTTGGACCCAGACCTCAGCAGAGCAGAGGCACTGGCACAGCAGAAGAAAAAATGAGCCAAGTAGAGCAGGTAACATTTAAAAATAATTGTTTCTGAGCTGCTGTTCACTAGCAAATATTTCCCCTTTTCAGCACAGTGCAGTGGCCCAAGGGATTTTTTGTGGGTTCAGCTGGATGTGCTCCTGCTTCATGCTGAGCCTCTGAGACTGACCTGAGGTTTGCATTCTAATTTATTGGAATAGAGAGTAATCAGAAGTTTTTCAGCTATGTAAAGCACAGACCCATGGAACCAAGTAAGCCTGAGCTCCTGCATGCTTACTGTGAACCTTGAGATGAGTGTGTATCATTGCAAGCTTGCAATTTATTTAAATACACTAAGGAAACCAGCTTTGAGGTTCAAGGCAGGCTCTTAGTTGGGAGGGAGACAAGGAGGAAAATCCTTTTTTAACATGTGGCAATTCATCTGTGAAGCTCATCACTGCAGGACAGCATTAAGACTGGAAGTATAATAAGATGTGGAGTGAAATGGAGAAGCTGACAGGTGACAACACCATCCAATGCACAAGTGCACGAATTTTGCTTTTTGCTTCAGTTTAAATTCAAAGTTGTAAGGAATTTGGGAATGAGATGGCAAAGGTCTTTTTATCTTCTAAAATGAGAGCTAGGTGAACCTCAAGGTGAATTGGTTTCAGAACAGCAGGTCAGGATGTTTCTTTTTGAGAATGCAGGGATTCTGCCTTTCAATTGTTGTGTGCTGTTTTCTAACCAGAGGATTTGATATGGGCTTGAGCAGTGCTTCAACTGAAGTAAATCAATGTTTTCCAGTGAATGCAATATCAGACTAAAAAGTTTCATTTGTCTTCAGTACAGCTTTATCATATTGAAGCAGAAAATGCAAAATGGCAAGGCCTGTCTAATTGTCCCAAATATTTCCAGTTGGGAGTTGGGTTAAACTGGTGCAGGGCTGAGTTCTTTATGCCTTAGGAAAACACCTTTCATCATCCTCTGAAGCTGGCTACATTCAGGAACAAGGAAGTGGATGTGAAATATCCATTCCTGATTGTCACTCCTCATGTCCCCAAGTCTGCACTGTAACTCTCCTTGTGGGCATCTCCTGGGTCCCTCTAGTTTTTCTCTTGTTTTGGCAACTTTTGATCACATCAAAGGTCTCAAGAGTCCCCAGGTTCAGTTCAGGTTTAACATCAGAATAAACTTTCATGAGAAAATCCATCCCAGCTCTGAATCTCCTGCCAGGGAGCAGCCTCCAGATCTCACACAGGGCTCATGGAGGTGATTTAAGTTCCTGGCAAAAGTACATTTGGGCAGAATGGTCCACCACACCTCCTGGAACAACATCAAAGAAACTCACAGGGAAAAGCAAAGATCTGCTAAAATCTCTATCTTTTGTGATGTTTGCTTTTTAGTTTCGAGCATGACAAAATTCTTAAATTGACTGCAGATTTCCCACCAGCTTGGACACACTGAGGTAATCCTGGAGGAAAATATGTCCTTTTACCAAATTCCAACAATCTGCTGCCAGGCTTGAAGTCTGAGACCTGAACTTTATGTCAGAGCCTGTGTGATGTATTAGTCAGGACAATTGATTTATTCCTTTGAAACACTGTGCTAAGCCATCACCAACCACATTTTTCTCTGGTTCCTGGGAACCCTGCTTCTCTGGCTGTTCATGGCCATAGCAACTGGAAAACAGACTCTGTAGGAGAAAGAGCATCAAAGAATCCCCTCTGACAGTAAAACGGAGAGGAAAAAACTTATGATACAGAAAAACAAGGAGGTATTCAGGGCCAGGCCTGAATCCAGTTTTGAGGGAGAGATTTTCCACTAGAAGACAGAGATAATCCAGAGCAAGAATAACAGCAAAGTCCATAACACTATTTGCTTTGGTGCTTTCTGCCACAAGCCCTTTTTTTCCCCCCCACACTTGCCTCCCACCCACAGTTTCCCGAGTCAGATTCTTGCAGGTACCAGCGTAGCTGAGAATCCTGCTGGGAAGTTCAGTGCCCTGGACAGACAGACGGCTGTGCTGGGTGTGTTTATTTTCACAGAACAGCTTGACAGTTTAACAAAGACAGCAAAATCAGAGAGAAAAACATGTCACATGCAGCCACCATGTGTCTATAGCACATCGAGGAGGATCTCATTGCTCTTTTCCTTTGGCAGTGTAGGTTTAGCCCACACCTCTATTTTCACATGCCTAAAGGGGTGTTAAAATCCAGGGGTCAGCAACAAGCCTGCACTACTAAATCCACCTTTAAAGACAGGCTGCCAGCTCCTCTGCATTCCACAAGGGTGGCAAAAACACCTCTAACAGCAGCCTACTGTTTATACATAATGCAAAAATGGTCATTAAAAAAAAAAAAAGGTCCAGAAAATAAAAGCACACATTTTGTTGGAGATCATGATGCCAAGTTCCAGCCTACAGCCATTTGCAGCTGAGGAGTAAAGCTCCAACAATGCAGTTAGTAATGAAAAAACTGACAGACCTTCAATTTCAGCCACTCTTGCTCACCATCTACTGAGTGTACTAATGCATCTGCTCCATTTAGAGAAGGCATTGCCATTTCCTTCCATGTGTTAAAAGAGGAAAGGTAGGAGTTTGCAAGGCCTGGCTCAGCAGACTCCAGGCTTTAGGCAGCTGCAATTCAGCATTTCAGTGGATCACAGCAGCACCATGTTAAAAACATCTGGATGGGGCTGGAGTTTGGGATCCAGAGGCAGGGACAGGCATGGGGAGAGGGATGGATGGATGGATGGATGGATGGATGGATGGATGGATGGATGGATGGATGGATGGATGGCTGTTGGGCCACCTGATCTAGGCAGATTTGCTGCCACCACAGAGGTGTCAGCACGAGCCGGGTTTAGAGTCACAGCTGCTGTGCCAAAATTCCCTGTCCCTCAGAGGGTGTGTATGTCCTGGGCAGGCTGAATTGCTCTCTCTTGAAATCCACACATCCCTTAGGATTCCTCTGCACTGACACTTTGCTTTTCTTCAACCACTGCCCCTGGATGTTTTCAGATTTGCCCTGCAGCATCTCAGCTGAGTGTCCTTTGGGAGAGGCACACGCTCCATGCAGCACAGAAGCTTTGGAAGGGCTGTGGGGAGCACAGGCATTCTGTGAATACAGGGAGAGAGGCACACATGCAGCCCTCTGCCAGCACAGCAGGAGACAGAACAGCTGTGTCAGAGCCACCAGGCTGTGTTTTACACCAAACCCTTGGCCTTTAAAGAGCTGCCATTCCCCAGGGATCACAGGCAGCTCAGGCTCCGTGTGAGGAGTGTGGTGGGAATGGGAACGCTGACCTGAGTGATGCTCTGCTGTCCTTGCAAGCCAGGCAGGTCCTTAAACTTTTCAGAGAGGGTCCCAAAGTTAAATCAGTGTTTTGGCATGCTAAATGGCAGTGATTAACTGCACAAATACTGGAGGGCAGCTCTCACATTTGTGTTTGGTTATGAGGACTAAACAAAGCCTCAGGAGCAGCAGCAGCAGCAGCAGCTGCCTGGCTTCCTTAGGCTCCCATCTTTTAAGGATAAGCCCAGCCAGGGCCAGATTGCTGAACAGGCATGGCAGGAATTCTACTTGAGCATTGATTGTGTTACTGAAGCTGGGCACGTTTTCTCCTTTCCTGCTTGGTTCTTCACAGCCCTTACAGGAGAAATGTTGCCTTTTTTCCACAGGTGGGGAAACTGAGGCACAGAGATTTCACAGCCAAATGACCTGAGCAGCTTCCATCCCAACATCATTCCCACAGGAGCATGGCAAGCTCAGAAGTGCATGGAGCCAGTGGCACAAACATGTGCTTAGCACCTCTTGTATGTAATAAATGTTTTGTCCAAGATTTTCTGCTCTTGCTGAATCAGTCCTCTTGTTCTTTCCATTTTAATTAGAAGTCCTGGTGGGAAAAGCTCTGCAGCAGCTCCAGTCACAGCTGGCTGGGCACCTGGCTTGGTGAGCTGGCTGAGGTCAGTACCTGGCTGCAAGCAGAGCCTGCCAAGGTTTTTCTGTGCAAAACTTTTGTGTTTTGAGGGTTCAGATCTCATCCAGACAGTACTTTGGCCAATAAATGAAGGGCAAAATCGAGGGTTTTCTGCTTTGGGTGCTCTGTAGGATTTCTAGCCTTTAGATGAGAAAATCTAATATCATGTTTATTCCAAAGAAACCCACAAAATCTAACTTAATACTCTGTTCATTCACATGGGGCAGCTGGCAAAGGCTGCTCCTCTGCTTTTATCCTGGATGTTCCTGGCAGTGCTGCAGGTGAGGAGCTGGCTTGTCCCCAGCTCTGTGGGACAGCCTGGCTGTGGTTCCTCAGCAGCTGAAGCGTGCAGAATTCGTGTTGACCACTGCCTGCACGGCTCCATTGCTGTTTGAGGCTGTGGGTCTGCCTTGGTTTGAAAGACAGGGGTCTGCTAAGAAAGGCAGGAGCCTCTCTCAAAATGGAAAATGTAAACCCCCTCCCTCTTAATTATTATAATTTTGAAATTAAGGAGCTCTCAGGCAAAGATATGGGAATAGGACTAACAGTTCTTTACTAGGAAAATAAAAATTCTAAGGAGCATTCTGGCACCCCCAACTAGTGCCAATTAAAATGCAAATATTTATTGACTCTCCTTACACAGCAAACAAACACTCACCCAAGGACTCCTAAATTGCACCAAACCAGTTGTGTCATTCTTCCTGCTAACAGGAGGCTGGACCAAACTCAGCAAAAGAGGATTTGCCCTACCAAAAGCTACCAGGTGCTGCAGAGGTTCAGGGCAGCAGTAAAACAGCTCTGGACCTGCACAAATTCCTCCTCCCCTGCAGCAGAACATTTAGAAACCACTTCCTTCAAAAGAAGTATATATTTGACATAAGGAAAATTCCTTCAGCCTTGGGTTAGCAAAATATTTATTTCATGAGTTGAAGTATACACAAAAACCAGACAAGTTCCTTTCTTTTGGCCTTAACTTTGAAGTTACCTGTTCAATGCAGTGCTTTACAAAAGGACCTCAGGCTTGCTCGCCCTCTGTTAAAAGAAGGAAAAGCGAAGAGGTCAAGCAACATGACCCAGAATTTTCCAATGATTATCCAAACTCCTGTGGCTCAGCAGGTCTGAGGCTGCTCCCCCTCTGTTCAGGTGCCTTTTGGAGGAGGAAAGCCTGTCCTGTAGCTAAAGGACACAAGGCTGTACCTTGCCTTTCAACACAGGATTCTTGTCCCACACCAGGCTGCAGGAACTGCTCACAGCAGTATTTGAGACTTTAGTTTGGACCCCACTGTGGTTTGAGGTCTGCAATAAATTAGAAGCTCAGGTCTGTGGCTGCACAGCAGGTTTCAGGGGAAAACATTTCCAAGTATTTTTGCTCCCCTTCTGAAAACTTCCTTAGGAAGAAGCTACTGCTAATTTTAGTAGGTGAATGGTGTTACATGGAGCATGGCCAAGAGGATTTTAGTTTTCCAAATGGTACATCTTTCATTTTGCCAACTGAAATTCTGAGTAACAAAAAAGCAATATAATGGTTCTTCAGGAAATGATGATCTATAAATCTCTTTGCAAAAGCAGCTCCATGCAGTCACTGCTTTTTTAATGCTCATTTAAAAACTAAAAAGTCAAATCTGTCATTCCCAAGCAGATCTAAGCAAAGGAGAGCCATCTTCAGGTGAAGGCTGAAGTTCACCAGCCTTCTGAGCACACCAGGGCTCGTGTATCCCTTTATCTCCATAATTATGTATGCTTTTGATATGGAAGATGAGCCAGGCAGTTTGACTGAGTTCAGCTTGGAGATTTGGGATTTGTTTGAACTGCTCACCCCGAGTTCAGCCCTGGACTGCAAAGCTTTGTGGCTCTGGCACAGACTCAGGGTGAGTGGTTAACAGGGAAGCTCTGTGTGTGTACCCCTGTGGTCAGCAGCTTCCCTCCTCTAATCTGTGCAGATACATCAAAAGCAAAATATTTTGAACAAAGACTCTCTGGAGGATAATGAGAGAAGAAGCAGTGGAGATGTTTTTTTCCAGCCAGTGGATCTCAGATGGAAAGAGATGCAGAGTTTCCTTTGCTTTGTGTGGGGAGTCAGGAGCATTGTCCTCCTTCCCACCTTGGCAGAGGGAAAAGATGACACTTTGCTGTTTTGCTGTGGGAGATGCAGCTCCCTTCAGGAGACTCAGTGCCAGGGATTTAGTTTTTCAAGAGCTTATTAAAAGTGCCTGTGATTTACAGACCTGGTTTCAATCCCCTGATGGGCAAATACACTCTGAGCAAACTTTGTCCTGTGACTTCCTGTCCTCCAGCTGTCCCCAGTCCCTGCTGCTTCAGTCAGATCAAACCTGACCATGCTCATCTGGAAGGATGTTTGTAAATGAAAAATTTCAAGGCAGGGAAGTCAGAAGAAGCAGTTCTATGTAGCTCAAATGCCCTCTCATGCATTTAGATATTTAGATATTTGGATATTGTCACCAACATTGGTGGCAAACTGAGTGAACACGCATTTAGAAAGCAAGGACCAAGGTATTAATGCTCATGTCAGAGGTCATTGCACAAATGACTTAATCTGTCACTGAAATAAGAGTTTGGAAATGTCCACATCAAAGAAAATGTACATTTGATGGGGTCTGGAGGGTGTTTTTCCTTCAGGAAGCAGCATGTGGTAAGTGAGTTACTGACATGCCAGTAATTCAAAAGAGGAGAGTTTTGTGTCCCTGCTGTGAGGCTGAATGACAACATAATACAGTCAGGAAGGGGAAAAGGGAGCCTCAGTCATGGACCTCCTGCACTCTGTATTCGGTAACAACAAGCAGCACCAAAAAAAGACTCATTCTCATTTCTCCTGCAGTCCTCAAAGCAGAATGAAAGGGAGCGAGTGAAAGATTTGAGCTGAAATTGACTTCTTGGCTTTTGCCAGCCAAGCTTCTGGAAATGGGTTTATTCTGGAAAAGATTAAAAATTACTTTATACTTATTGGTTTTCAATATAATGAAAAATATGCACTTGTAAACCATTGGAAGAATAGAATTTCAACCCCTTTATTATTTTTTTTTCCCCAGAAAAAAACCTGCACATGTCTCTACCAGCTTTTCCAGATAGGCATTAGTGTAGAGAAACACAAAATCGGGGGAGAAACCCCCAAGCAGTTAAACACTGTTTTTTGAAGCATTCAAAAATGCCTTTAAAATATTTTTTTTTATTTTCTAAACTTTTCAACCGAGTTTATTTGATTAAAAAAAAAAGAAATAAACCAAAAAAAAACCAAAAAAAAACAGAAAAGGTGTGAATACTTGATGTGGAACTCAGACTCACAAACCTTGGTACAGGTCCTCCTTCTGCCAGGCAGGGACAGCACTGAGAAGTGGATTTCAGGACAAAAATATACTTTCTGGTTTTCTTCAACAATTAAAATGCATGCAGATTTTTCCAAAATGTATCATCTTAAGTAACAATATCTCAACTTTTTGAGAGTGAGTTACCCTTCTAAAAATAAAAATAAATAAAAATAAAAATAAAAATAAAAATAAAAATAAAAATAAAAATAATTTTTTTAATTACAAAGTAGCCAAACCAGCAACCCTGAAAAAGCATCAGCATTTACCAAATGGCAGCCAGCCCTACATCTCTATGATTGCTACTGGCATTTGAGTTAGGACCCTCAGTTTCTCCCAGGGAACATGTTTTATTTCTTTGTAAATTATATTTCTCCCCATAAAGAGGGTTTGGTTAAGGCAAATAAGTTTTTATTCCACTGTCAGCCCTATTCATCCATGCCTGATGTCAGCTGTCTTTGAAATTGAGAGAGACTAATTTCCTATCAGCTTTAGTAAAAGGATCTTTTTCTTATATTGATTTATCAGAGCTGAGTAGGGACTAACAGAAATCAAAACCTAAATGGTGACAGCATATGGGGCTCCGAGCCACAACTATTTGTAGGCAATAATCCCAAACTGGTCAGGCTGGAACCATGAACACCCATGTTCAAATACCCTGTCCCTAAACCATGTGTGTGAGAACCAGCCAGCAGCAAATCCAGCTCCCAGGAATTTGCCAGAGCAAATCCAGCTCTTCTTCTTCTCTTAGTTCACAACTGTAATTTCAGGGCAATGAAATCACTTGAGCTCTTATATGGATTTCTGCATAGCTTTGTTTGAGGAAATCACAAAACCAAAGCATCGTTTCACTTCAAGATTTTCAAAATTAAGTTTTCCATTGCCATCAGATTGAAATATACTTTTATTTCAAAATTTACCTCTGCTGTCATTTAGCTCCCCTCCATCCACACAAAAATGTTCAGCTTGAACTC
This sequence comes from Toxostoma redivivum, assembly GCA_013397375.1. Lineage (NCBI taxonomy): Eukaryota > Metazoa > Chordata > Aves > Passeriformes > Mimidae > Toxostoma > Toxostoma redivivum. The sequence continues at coordinate 530,732 of VXBI01005186.1, read as the reverse complement.
CACTTTAAAAATAATANATCAAAGAAAATGTACATTTGATGGGGTCTGGAGGGTGTTTTTCCTTCAGGAAGCAGCATGTGGTAAGTGAGTTACTGACATGCCAGTAATTCAAAAGAGGAGAGTTTTGTGTCCCTGCTGTGAGGCTGAATGACAACATAATACAGTCAGGAAGGGGAAAAGGGAGCCTCAGTCATGGACCTCCTGCACTCTGTATTCGGTAACAACAAGCAGCACCAAAAAAAGACTCATTCTCATTTCTCCTGCAGTCCTCAAAGCAGAATGAAAGGGAGCGAGTGAAAGATTTGAGCTGAAATTGACTTCTTGGCTTTTGCCAGCCAAGCTTCTGGAAATGGGTTTATTCTGGAAAAGATTAAAAATTACTTTATACTTATTGGTTTTCAATATAATGAAAAATATGCACTTGTAAACCATTGGAAGAATAGAATTTCAACCCCTTTATTATTTTTTTTTCCCCAGAAAAAAACCTGCACATGTCTCTACCAGCTTTTCCAGATAGGCATTAGTGTAGAGAAACACAAAATCGGGGGAGAAACCCCCAAGCAGTTAAACACTGTTTTTTGAAGCATTCAAAAATGCCTTTAAAATATTTTTTTTTATTTTCTAAACTTTTCAACCGAGTTTATTTGATTAAAAAAAAAAGAAATAAACCAAAAAAAAACCAAAAAAAAACAGAAAAGGTGTGAATACTTGATGTGGAACTCAGACTCACAAACCTTGGTACAGGTCCTCCTTCTGCCAGGCAGGGACAGCACTGAGAAGTGGATTTCAGGACAAAAATATACTTTCTGGTTTTCTTCAACAATTAAAATGCATGCAGATTTTTCCAAAATGTATCATCTTAAGTAACAATATCTCAACTTTTTGAGAGTGAGTTACCCTTCTAAAAATAAAAATAAATAAAAATAAAAATAAAAATAAAAATAAAAATAAAAATAAAAATAATTTTTTTAATTACAAAGTAGCCAAACCAGCAACCCTGAAAAAGCATCAGCATTTACCAAATGGCAGCCAGCCCTACATCTCTATGATTGCTACTGGCATTTGAGTTAGGACCCTCAGTTTCTCCCAGGGAACATGTTTTATTTCTTTGTAAATTATATTTCTCCCCATAAAGAGGGTTTGGTTAAGGCAAATAAGTTTTTATTCCACTGTCAGCCCTATTCATCCATGCCTGATGTCAGCTGTCTTTGAAATTGAGAGAGACTAATTTCCTATCAGCTTTAGTAAAAGGATCTTTTTCTTATATTGATTTATCAGAGCTGAGTAGGGACTAACAGAAATCAAAACCTAAATGGTGACAGCATATGGGGCTCCGAGCCACAACTATTTGTAGGCAATAATCCCAAACTGGTCAGGCTGGAACCATGAACACCCATGTTCAAATACCCTGTCCCTAAACCATGTGTGTGAGAACCAGCCAGCAGCAAATCCAGCTCCCAGGAATTTGCCAGAGCAAATCCAGCTCTTCTTCTTCTCTTAGTTCACAACTGTAATTTCAGGGCAATGAAATCACTTGAGCTCTTATATGGATTTCTGCATAGCTTTGTTTGAGGAAATCACAAAACCAAAGCATCGTTTCACTTCAAGATTTTCAAAATTAAGTTTTCCATTGCCATCAGATTGAAATATACTTTTATTTCAAAATTTACCTCTGCTGTCATTTAGCTCCCCTCCATCCACACAAAAATGTTCAGCTTGAACTCCACTTTAAAAATAATAATAATAATTTCTGAAGTGTTTTAACACATTGCTATTAGCCAGCTGGCAGTCCTGGGCAATTCAATGCTGGTTCAGCATTTCCTTGAGTTCCAGATGCTGCCAACTTTAGCAGGACATAATGGTGCAGAACGTATCAAATTGGGATTTTAATGTGCTGCACACTGAAAATGAACCAGACAACTGCTGTTTCCACCCCCAGAAGGCTGTAAAGTTGACACCCCCACAAAAATAATAGTTATCTGGTTGTGGCTGTCATGTACACAGAAGTATTATCAAGTGTCCTGGTTTTGGCTGGGATAGAGTTAATTTTCTTCCCATTAGCTGTGCTGTGATTTGGGTTTAGTATGAGAATAATGTTGATAACATACTGATGAAGCATCACTTTTTTCTCTTTTTGTTATGTCCCCTTTTATTACTACTACTTCCACTTCCATAATTATTATTATTACCACTATGATAATATTTTATTTTGATAATCACAGTTTTTATCTCAGCCCACAAGTTCTGCCTTTTTCTGTCTCTCCACCCCATCCCACTTACACTGGGAACTCAGAATGCCAAATGTGTTCTGGACAAATCCCTGTGGGCAGCAGGTGAGGGGGGATTCTGCCCCTCTGCCCCACTCAGGTGTGACCCCCACCTGCAGTGCTGTGTCCAGGTCTGGTGTCCCCAGCACAGGAAGGACATGGAGCTGTTGGAGTGAGTAAACTTGCCCCTTGCAGAATATTTTCTATTTCCTTTCAAGAGTATCAAAAAACCTGTTACTCTTGGATATAAATTGTCATTGAACAGCATTGAGGTGACTGAAGCAAACAGGGCTGGCCTTTAAGGTTTTTATTGTTTTGCAATCCTTATTAAATCCTGGCAATACAATGCCAGTATTAGCTGTAGGTTGTGCTTAGAAACTGTTAATTAGGCAACTGTTGGAGAAAAACAACTGAAAGTGTAGGAGGGAAGCAAAAGGATCATGACTCATGTTTTGGTGTATTTGAGCCCTTCTCAGTAAACAGGTAGAGAAAAAGGCTAAAAACTGGAAAGGGTTTGTTTCCCAGTGGCTGCCTTTGGATTTATTCAATAGTTGTATTTCTTAGGAAAGCTGCAATAAAAACTGCCCTCCTTTTTCAGCATGCTAATCACACACACACACAAAATGTTAATCTTGCTAAGCATTATAATGCTTAAGGGAAAATAAGAATAAAGTGTCCTGCTGTTAGGTGGTGCACAGCCCCAGCCCGGATGTGCAAGGCAGACAGGGAGTGTGGGAAATGGATATCACACAATTCCTGCTGTTAGGATGTACTGGGAAAACTTCTGCAGGATGGTAGGGCTGTGATTAGGACATATTAGGGCAAGGCAGGGGGAAAAAAAGATCAAACTGGAATCAGAGTTTTTACTTTGTCTACACAAGAAGTCTTTTGGAGTGGGCTGATACCAGCCAGAAATTCACATCAAAGTCTTTAAGCTGTTTTAAAGATGAACTCGTGGAAAGTCTGAAAAAAAAACTCATTTAAGCATTTTTAAGGCAGAACTTTTAGCAGTTTTCATGTTGAAGCAGTATTTTCTTTAGAGACAGACCTAAATTGAATTTCTTTTAAAGTTTCAGCCACTTAATTTTGAGTGAAACCACTTAATTTTGGTTCAAGCCAGACATTTAGTTCAAACAACCAATTTTACTTTTGTTTTACTAAACCCCCTCTATTCCTTTGCCCCCTGTGCCCACTCCTCATTTGAAGCTGAACTTTAAACTTTTTTATTTCAAGTTATTTGCTTCATTCAGGAAACTTCTGGACAAATGAGGTCATTTTGCTTTACACAGAAGACCTAGTTTGGTGCCCAGGTGAATTATCTCATAAGAATTACCTTGGTGCTGGTCATTGTCCCTGAGACAAAGTGTCACTCAATTGACACAACATACAGACACTCTTGATTCTATAAAATTCATTCTTCTTCTTCTTCTGCCAGGTTTTGGACTCCATCAATCTATGAGGATTTATAAATCCTGTGAGGAGCAGCTGATGGAGCTGAGGGTGTTCAGCCTGCAGAAAAGGAGGCTCAGGGGAGACCTCATCACTCTCTAAAGCTCCTGACAGGAGGCTATAGTGAGCTGGGGGTGGTCTCTTCTGCCACACAGGAGGTAGCAGGACAAGGGAAATGGTCTCAAGTCCTGCCAGGGGAGGTTTAGGTTGGATATTAGGAAAAAAAATTCTTCACTGAAAGGGTTCTCAAGCACTAAAAGTGGTGGCATCACCTTCCCTGGAGTTATTTCAAAGATGTGTAGATGAGGCACTTTGAGACAAGGCAGTGGACTTGGCTGTGCTGAATTAGGGTTTGGTCTCAGTGATCTTAAAGGTCTTCTGCAGCCTAAATGATTTTATGATGTCCTCTTAGATGCTCTGCTCTAAGAGCAGCTCATAGTCAGCCTGAGCTCAAGAAGAAAATCAGTTTTGAAGGTCAGACCCTCAAGTTACTGGCATGTCAGCAGCCTGAGACACAAGACTATTCCACCTTTTTCATTTTCTTCACTTTTTTCTTAAAATTTCAGTCTTAACACCATTGTGACCAAGTGAGGCTACAACAGCAAGTAAATATCCCATCACAAATGAATCAGCTGCCCAGGGAGTGGTGTGGGCAGTGACAAGAGGGATTTTCAGGTTTTGGAGACTATTTTACTTCCCCTGAGCATTTAAAGATGCTTTGCTTTGCATTGCAGCACAGGCTCCAAATGCAGCTGCCTTCTCCAGTCCCTGCTGGGAGCAGGAGGGCAGAGCAGCCCTGAACAGCAGCTCAGGTTTTGGTGCTGCTCAGACAGAGCCTGCCAGCCCAACCCTCCTGCTCTGGAGTGGCTTGGGCAGCCAGCCAGGCAGAGCTGCTGGTTCAGCTTTATTCTATGTAATAAACACGCTCTGGCACTGCATCAACTGCCTTATCTGCCTGGAAGGATAAATCCCCCAGGGAGCCAGCCTCCAGGACCAGCCAGGGTTGTGCTCAGCAGGCAAAGGGAGCCAGTTGTGATGTTTGACACCCCAGCTTTGCCTTTCTAAGCCCTGCTCACTTTGAAAGAGAGAGTGTGACCGAGTTCAGGAGGGAAAATTAGCCAAGGGAAGTCATCTTTTATCTGTCTTAATTAGGCATTAATAAAACCTGTCGTTGACTCTCCCCTGCAGTTATCAGTCAGTCAATGGTATAGAGTATTTCAGTCGATCATCTGCCCCTCAGGGTCGCTGAAGGAGTGTCCCAGCCTCACCAAAGGCAGTGAGAAGCAGTTCCATGGCATCAGTTGGATGCTGATGCTGTCGTGTGTGCAAAATACCTTCTGATTATGTAGGCATAAGCATTGCCTGCCAGGAAATTCCCTTGAGATCAATGAAAAGGTTTTTCTGCACCATGCATGCACCAGAAATTACTCATCCTCTGTTTATAAACACAGACCTTGAACTTGGCCCATTCCCCCCATGTTGGGGAAGATTGGTCTCCTCCCTTGGGGAAACAGGACTGGGACTGAGGCTTTAAGGGGTTAAATGAAGGGTGAAGATATGCCCACAAGAGCCAGAGAACAGCTTCTGTCATGTCAATTTTGGCACTGGACAACAAAAGCAGACTTTAAGCTCAGGCTGGATGGTGGGGAAAACGTGAAAGCAAAGCATCCACAGACCTGGAGATGTTTCCAGCTGCAGCTCCAGGTCCAAAGGCGTGTGGCCATGGCTATGGTGGTTTTTCGTGTGGTGCAGAACCTCAGCCTCTTCTGAACCAGCTCAGGGAGGCAAAACTGAGTGTGCAGAAGGAGCTGGGACGCTGGGATAGTGCTTTTTTCTCTGGGTAGACATGTGGTTACCATTAAAAGCACATTGGATGTTTCTCGTTAGGCAACTCAGACAATACACAGGCAAGTAAATAAATACAGAAAATCCCAAGGTTTGGGTGCTGTTTGAAAACAGCTGTGCTGTGAGGAGCAGGAACAACCTGGTCTGCAGGAGACAGCAGAAGCACAGAGGGGCTGAAACTCCTATTTTTGCAGAGATTTTCAAGCACATCCTCACTTCCCAGCCCCAGGAGCAAGCACACCACTGAGCCCTGCCCTGGCTGCCTGGAATTGCTCCCTGCAGCCTCTCCTGGTGCCACATCCTGGATAACCCAGGTGGGATTCCAGGGGTCAGCATTCCTGGCAGCTACCATCCTAAAGTAACAGACCTCCTTTCATCTGCACAAAAGGGAGAATTCATCCAGCAACACAATGTAATTCCCTTCAAAACTGCAGCTAAAACCTCTTCTATCACTCTAAGCTGTTTGTTTAATTTTCCCTATTACTTAATGTTCTATTAAAATTCTCTCTCCTTAAATGCTTATTGAAGCAAACCAGAAGTGCATAAAACCAATGTAATTAGCAATGAAAATAATGCCAACTCCCAACTACTTCATTAATATGGAAAGAAGTGCAAATTGCACAGAAGCAACTTTGCCTACAGGTGCAGAGCTGGTGGAGCACCATTAATGGTAATGGTACCACCAGGGACAGGGCCTCTTCATGTTCCAACAGAGTTCACTTCATGAGAAGTATGTTCAGATTCTGCAGCAATTCTGTGCTCTTGTTTATTGTTCTTTTTTATTATTTTTCCCATATTTTTTACTCTTATTTTTAAACCAAATCTGAGACAGTGAAGTACCTCGATGTTAACACATCCTTCCCACCACTGCTTTGCACCAGCAGTGCCTCCAGGAGATAATTCCTCTCCCTTTTCCTCCCCCTGAAGAAGCAATTCCTTCTTGTCAACACCTCAAGCAGAGCTTTTCAGCTGTGGCAGCATCCAGTAGCTAAGCAACAAACAGCATCCCCAAACACAAAAACAAGGTGCAGGGGAGAAAAATCCCCTTTGTGCACACTATAGCACAATCCAGGGAAAATTGCTGCATCATGGACACTTCTGCTTTGTGCTGAGAAGGAATCAGCTCCCATATCTGGAAAATAACCCAGTGTCTGGTGTCAGGGTGTTTGCCACCTCCTTCTGCAGTAGCCATGGGCAGAGTTTTCACCCTGGCTTGGTCCTCACAGATTCTGAGGAACCATCCAGGCATGGAGGGTTGGGAGAATCATCTCCTTGATTCCCATCCTTTGCAGGTAGAAGAGAAGAAAATCAGGACATGAGTGGAAATGCCTAAAGCCCAATGGGTTACCCCATCTTGGCAAAGCTGGGAGAGGAGAGCAAGGCTGGGACAACACTGCAGCCAGAGCTGAGACAGTGCCACAGCCCTGTATTGATCCCAAATACCAAATTATCCCATCCTATCCTATCCTATCCTATCCTATCCTATCCTATCCTATCCTATCCTATCCTATCCTATCCTATCCTATCCTATCCTATCGTCCCTCTCCTGGAAAATATTACCAGTAGCTAAAAGTACTGTTTTAATTACCAGTCTAATTACCAGTACCATACTAGTCTTTCTGACTGGTGGTTGGACATTTTCTTTTTTTAGCTGTTTTTGGTTTTTGACCCTGCCCTTAAAAAATACTCTTCACACTGTTGGGCTAAAGCCAAGAGGCAACACCAACCTGCTCAGCTGTGCCTTAAAATATCCTCTTTCACCTGTTTCTTTTTGCTGCTCCCATTTTCTTTTCCTCTCCCACATACACTACTGTGACTGAACAGTCTGAAGCACAATTTCCTTTTAATAGGCAAATGACTTTTAGTTGGCCCCTGAGTTATGGCCTAAGACGTGTTTCATTATACAAGCCATAAAACCTTTCCATATATTGCACATTTTGTTTCAGCAGACTTATTAATGAGAAAACAAAGTTCATCACATTAAAAGAGTAAAAGAAGCTAATGGGCACCTAATTCCTTGCATAACTGACTGGATTGATAGCACAGCAAGGCTACTGTAACAAGCAAATAATAAATGCATAATGAGCTGCTTCTGGTCCCCAAATCAGGCTTGTTCAACCTATTTTAGAGGAGATATTCAGAATATTATTGCTCTGAGCTGAAGCAAGGCTTCAAGTGTAAGAAAATAATTGGAGCTGAACATTCTCCTGTGCTGTTATATTTAGAAATTCACTGGGATTATGTTATTGACTGCAATCGATGAACAGGATGACCAATACATCAGCAACATTTAAAGAGGATGCTCTGGGTCAACAAATAAACTTCCCAATCCACCATGGATTGCTTGTTCAGCTGTGAACCCGAGCCTGAGAGCAAAAACCTTTGGTAAGAAACATGCTTGGGATGGAGTTGGGTCAACAGAGCACATTAAATACCAGAGCCCATCCAGAAAGAGAGAAAACCCAGATGGAAAGCAGGGGAGCAACCTGGATGTTGGTCCTACTCCTGCATGAAGGTCTTCATTAATTTAGAGGCAGCAAATTCCCATTCCTTCAAATCATCTCCACAATCTTCTAGCCAGGACATTCACCCCAGCACAGCAGGTGCCTTTTTGAGCCAACACAGGAGTTGTGTCCCTTTGGGCACAATGAGGTGATAAAAAATGTGTGGAAAGCTTTTATTCACAGAGCTGTGCTGCTCTTACCTTCCAAAACTCTGATGATGATGATGATGATGATGATGATGATGATTATCCATGGCTTCATTCATGAGCCCTCAGGGTCATAGCAAAGGCTGGCCTTTAGGGATGGAGATGATCTATACACCTGTTGTACCCTGAAATTAATAACCACAGAGAAATTGCTGGCAACCTTACTGTGAGGATCCCACCCCATATGCAAGACCCCTGAGTTGCCCTTCCTTTCTCAGTTTAGGGTGTTTTGTGGTTAAAAAGAAATTCAAGGCATTTTCTTGCCTTAAGTTACAGGTTGAGGAGACTTCTGCTTATTTTTGGGCTCAGACTTGGCCCTGGCCAGTTCATCAGTGGAGCTGTGCTGACTTAACACCAGTTTGTCATGTGGCTCCTGTGTAGAAAACTCTGAAGAAGCAACTATTTTCACGTTTTTCATCTTTTCTTAAGGCTTTTTCATGACCCTGGGAAGCTGCCATTCCTGAATTGCCCTGGTTCTCAGCAGAGAAATAAGCTCATCCCTCCCTTACCAAGGTGCAAAGTAGTTTCTTAGAGCAGCACTGTGGAAATCACAAATCCTCTGCATTGTCAGGCTGTTTGTTCGACTGTGTGGTGATGGGCTGAGCAGTGTGGATGGCAGAGCATCATGCCTTGTGCAAAACCACATTTCCTGCACCCCAGACCTGGCTGTTGCACCCTCATGGTGATCTCCTGATGCTTTGCAACTCCACAGTCACAAAAACTACTTAGAGATGAAGCAGAGAGGGCTTATCTGGAAAATCACAGTGCAAAGACTAAATACACAAAAATGGTTATTAAAAACATCTAACGGTGGTTGTTAATGCACTCCTACAACACTGAAGGAATATTTACTTATTTACATTTTTGCTGTGTTCCTGATTTCTATGGCATCATGATTTCATTGCTTTGTCACTTGGAAACTTTTCCTAAATTGTTCTCTGCAGCTTAGCAACCTGAAACCACCTGTATAACACGAGCCTGACTCAGGCATATAATTCTTTCCTCAACCCCCTCGCTCATTTTTAATTCATAATTCATTGGCTTTTTATGTGCAAGTGCTGACTGCTCCTTTAGACTGGTCTGGAATTGGCTTTGCCTTTAGGTTTTGCTGGACAAGCGCTTCCTCAGGGGGTTAATATGGAAGTCTGTTCGATGTACAGCATTCCATAGGCTCATGACTCATGGAGTCAGACAGAAGAAGCAGCTGGCGTGGGACCTGCCCCACTTACAGCAGTTACAGGGATGCCTTCTGGGCTGGGATGTTCACCTTAGGAAAGAAGAATTGCCCTGAAGTTGTCTCAGTGCCTACCAGGAGCCACAGAGCAATCCTGAGTGGACACTCAATTCCCAGACAGTTAAATTAGAGAGGATGGATCCCACTGATGCACCATGGTGCTATGTGGTAGAAGCAAGATAATTAATTAATGAGCCTTCAGTGCTGAAACACCTCTTTTCATGACCTCATCGTGCCCTCAGCTGCATCACCAAATCAAAGCAGTGAGAAATTGAGGCCAACAGAGTTCAGCCCACAGGTCTACAACTACAAAACTTAGTATTTCTTCTTCAAAGAAGATTCTGAACCTTCACAGGGGCTGCACAGGCAGAGGGGCAGGTCTGGCTTGAGCAGGCATCCCGCCTTAGTGCCAAGGTGGAAAAGAGGGGCACCTTCCAATGAGGGAAAAAAAAAATGGAATGCTGCATGTCATAAAGTTCAGCTTCTTGTGCTGAAAAAATTGTTCTGCTGTTTCTAGGCTTCCCCACCCCCCCAAAAAAAAATCAGTCTATTTTGACAGCAGTTACTTTGATAATGGGATTTTTTGGGAGGGGTATGGGAATGTTGGGCTGTGAGAATCCAACCTCATTTCCAGCCCACCTCAGTGCTCAGCCTGGTGGGTTCTCTGCTGCTCCCTGTAATCTGTACAGTCATTTTTCTGGCTTTTCTCAAACACCAATAAAATCATGACTTGCTTCCAGTAGTTCTGACACAGCTGCAGGCAATGCTCCCCACAGCACTGCCCTGTCTCTCCAGGGTGACAGAGGGAGGAGTTCTGCCAACACCAGGGTTTCCTTCTCTCCAATTTTGTCTTGCTGGCCATTTTGCTCTCTTCAGAGGAACATGTGCAAGAGGGCAGAGGGGCTGTTGCTGCTGATCTGGCTGGGAGAGTCACTGCTACTCCTTTCACCATGGAAAAGAGGAGAAATTTGTATGCACTGGGGATGGTAAGGTCTGTAGTATTTAACTAGGGGCTACTAAAAGTGGAGACTTTTCTTGTGGAAACTCTTTTATCAAGGGGAGCAGAAAAGGCGCTTGGCTGTTTGGTAGATCCCTGCAATTCCTTGCTTGGCAAAGGTGGGATCATGTTTCCCTCAGCAGGTGCAGGGTTCTGTCAGGGCTGAAATAATAAGTCAGAGAAAGCAGCTGCCCCTGTGGGATGGAGGACTCCCCCTCCCTCCTTAATTTGCTGTGTCTGGCATAGGACCACAATGGTCAGACCTTAATTACTGTCTGGTGGGGTCTTCTGCTCTTTTCCAGTACATTCATTCCTATCTTACACTCTTCCACTCCCCACTTCTGGTGTTCCTTCACCGTTTTGAAATATCTACACACTGCTGGAGCCATGTGGAAAGGCTGCCAGGGCTGTGTGTCCAAGGCAGCATCTGCAGTAGGAGGCTGTGGGGTGGCCCAGGACCCCCTTCACTTCAGAGGAGAGGGGGAGGCTGCTCCCAGCACCTCTGGACTGGGACAGCTGGCTTGGAGAGCTGAAATTTGGGCCAGGATGGAGGCAGCAGGTGAGTCCACAGCTGGGCACTGCTCTTTTGGCTTTGCTTTCAGTACTGCAACATGGGGTAACCCCAAGAAGGAGAGTTAAACACAGCACAACAAGTGCTCTGTGCTGAGCACATCCTAATCATCCCACTGGACTGCTGCAGAACAAGGCACCAATGCCAGAATTTCCCCTCAGTTTTCCTGTAGCTGCTGGGAGCATCACAGAAAGGCTGAGGAGCTGCTCCCACTGGGTTTGTACCAGACCAGCAATCCCAGATGAGTTTATAGTACAATAAATCAGAGCTTCTTCAAATCGTCCCCTCTCCTACCCTTTTCGTGCAGTATTGCCTGCCAGAGGTGCATCCTGCATGGTTCCCCTGCGCTGGGAAATGAGAGTTTCCAGCTGCAAGGATTCATTAGCACAAACACCTCCTGCCATTAAAAATGTGTCATTGAGTGGGACAGGGCTCTGTGCCCTGGGGAGAGCACTGCCGGGCAGTCAGGCATGCGGTTTTACAAAAATCAGAGCTACAATTTGAAGCACTTTAGGTTTTTACCACTCACTCAACTGTAATGTCCCCTTTACAGCATTTGTCCTTTGGAGCTGGATAGAATTCGACTCTCCCCCTGGTCTGCAGCCATTCTTTTGTGTTGGCAGCGGCTCTAATTATGCACCAATTAACCTTAATTAAACCAATTCCTGTGTAACTGCACATGCAGACAATGCTCTGAACAAATGGCCTGACAAATATTGTCACTTTAAAGGCATAAACCCACATCAAATCCTTAATTGGAAAGTCAGATTGCAAATTGCTGCAGATTTGCAGCCTTTTGTTCTTAAAACGATTGAACAGGAGTAGAGGCCAAATACCCTGAATGCTCCCAAAACCTTGGTTTAATTAATTTTCCTAGCTGCTGAGGCCAAAATATGTTATTTGTCTAGGAAAACGGAATGATGGAGCATCCTTAAGTGTAACATTTGTCAGGCTGCTTTAGAGGGAAAGCCCAGCTAGAGACACCAAGCTCCCCTTCTGCAGGATGGGTGACTTTGTGCAGATTGCTGTATTATTTTGGCAATTCCTGCCTTGCTGTTTGTCCAGAAAATGCTCCCCAAAGCTGGGACTGTCCCTCGTGTGGTGCCATGGAGCTGCAGTCCTGCAGGAGCGCGCTCTGTAAGCAGCAGTGCAGCCAACAGATGGTGCTCGCACACACGGCTGCTCCAGGTTCCTCCCCAAAATGCCGCACAAGATTTCTGCACTTCGGGATGCGATTTTTATTATTCTTATTTTTAGGGACCTGCTGCAAGCAGCACAGTTTTTACCTTCATTTCTATGAGCGGAATAAGACTCTGGGACTGCCGGTGTATGGGCAGAGTTTTTGCCAAAGGGGTTTCACATCTCCAGATCTCCAGTTCGGCCCTTTTGCAAAGTTTGATACAGAGGAAATAAGTTGGACTATGAAAAATTCCAGGCTCTGTATCACTAAGTTTTTCCTCCAGCGGACAAAAAAAAAAAAAAAAAAAAAAAAAAAAAAAAAAAACAACTTAAAACAAAGACANAAAAAAAAAAAAAAAAAGACCTTGAGACAGAGCAGCAAGGGGGGGAAATTAATAACTAGCACTGAATTCAGGATTTTGTCTTCCCTGCTGTTTGTAAGATGTGTTTAGTTGGGGGGTGCGGGGGGGGAAGCATTTCAAATCCTTTAATATGTATTGACTTTATGGTGGTTCAGCTTTGTGCTGCTGAATGCTTCCCTTTCTGTAGCTAATCAAACAGGCTGTAGGCATGGAGCTTTGTGGGGAAATATTCTGCCTCGTGAATACGGCAAATAAAAGCAGAGCTAATTAAGCATGTAAATCATGCCCATATAAATTAGTTACTAACACGTTCCCTTGGCCGCTGGCGCTGGCTGCGGTGGGGAGGGGGATTTGCGGGATGGGATCCCTGACACCGAAGATTTGCGGAATGGGATCCCTGTGCCCGGGGATTTGCGGGATGGGATCCCAGAGCCCGGGAATTTGGGGAATGGGATCCCTGAGCGCGGGGATTTGCGGGATGGGATCCCTGAGCCCGAGGATTTGCGGCATCCCCGTGCCCGTGCAAGGCTCCTGCTGTGAGGAACTGTATGGGAGAGGACACAGACAGGATGCTGGGATGACGCTGGGATGGCGGCTGGGAGCTGAGGGTGGGGTGGAAGGCGGCAGATGCTGAAGCAGCTCAAGGCAGGGATGGGGACCAAGATTCCCCAGACCCCGCAGTACAGAGGGATGAGACCCCATCCATCTCTTAACTGAAGCTGATGGAATTGCTTCTCTGGAATAGGATGGTTTGGGATTTGGTCTGGAGTGAATCCAGTAAAAGGATGTGGCTCTGGATTAAATCACACTCCCAGGAGAAGGGACAGGAGCTGCCCCACTGGCCCCTTGCTGCCCCCTGGGATGCCCAGCAGATATGGGGGGACTCGAGAGCGTTTGATGAGATTTTGTGGGAATGCTGAACATTTCCCAGCAAGCATGGAGGCAAGCTGACTGGAGAAAACAACCAGGGGTTGTTCTGTCTGGGAGCAAGTGGCCTGGTGTGATTATGAGAGAAAGAGGAATGAAAAACTTTTTGCAAATGAGGTAACAACAAAAAATGTGTTTTGGCAGCTGGACAGGTCTGTGAATTCCCAGGCAAAATATAGATGGGCTAAAAATTGCTGCCATCCTCAGGAACAGTGCCAATCCAAGATATACATGCAGAACTAAGATTTTTTTTCCCCAGGGGCATTTTTTTTTCTTCCAAGCATCCCATCAGCCTGCACTGGGTGGCATCCCTACACATCCCTGGCATGTGCAGGAGGGCCCAGGGGAGGTCCTGTGAGCTGCTGTCCTGGCTCTCCATGTCCCTCACGTTCCCAGAAAGCCTGCACAGACACAGCAAGACCTCGAAAAGCACCCGAGGGCATCCAACTCACTTTTCATTAAGGAGAACAGAGGGAGCACCCGGATGGATGCTAGGGGAGCCACAGGAGTGGGAGCAGAAGGAGGAGGAAGCTCTGGGCTCCCGGGCTAGAGGAAGGTGCTTCTGGAGAGCAAAGGTTGGGTGGGAAGCCACAGACAGCAGGCTACAAAATGCCAAATGCTGAGCTGTTCCAGATTTTTAAAATTTTTTAATTAAATATAAAATAAAAATTGTCCTCACCTCTTGCAAGATCTGGGGCCATGAGGTTAAAGAGCACATTTTATCACTCCCACCTCTTTGAAAGCAAGAGCCTGCAGGCATCTTCTGAGAGCAGGATTCACTTTTCTGAATGTGCTAAGCTGACTTTTGCTGCACCAGGCCCAGGAATCTCCTGCTCACCAGGACTTGGGTCCAGGCTGTCTTCTGCAGCCAGTGCCATGCCCTTTCCTGCCTGGAAAGTCCCCAGACGAAGGAGGTGGAGGCTTGTGATGGACTGGTTGGACCATTCCCCTGGCTGGCTTCAGTCTGTGCTGCCTGGACACTTCATCTGTTGTTTCACACCTTGCTGGCAGGGCAGGAGAGCTGATGGTCCCTGCTAGGACATGGTGTGAGCACTGGGGACAAGCTGTACCACAGCTAGGAGCCTAAAATGAATTTTTCCCCCTTGTCTGCCATCAGTGAAGGATTTTTCTCTGACAAGCTCTTGGGTACTAATAGACTGTCTGGTAGCAGTGGAAGGAGTAGCAGAGCAATTTCCAGTAGCTCTGGGCAAATTCAGTTATATTAAAATTAAATAACCACAGGAGCTTGTTCACAAACCTTTGCCAGCTGAAGCTCAGAAGACACAAGGAAGAGATTCCCCAGAAGCTTCCTTCAACCAGATCCCAAGAGAAGAGGATCCAGGTCTGCAGTGACGATATCCATGCATCTGCATGGGATTCAAATGGAGTCAAGTTCATTGCAAATCAAGCTGTCAGGCAGGTCCCCCAGTATTTCCTTCCTTCCTTCCTTCCCACAGCAGAGTCTCCACACTGTCATTACTGCAGCTGGCTCTGCCCTTCCCACCTCCTCCTGAAGCCACTGCAGGAGTGCCCAGCATGCCAGCACAGATGTGTCACCCTCACCCCGTGCCTCCTGCTGCCCTCAAAAAAATTCCTGGTGCCCTCAGCAGAATTCTGTGGGTGAGCAGAGAAGAGGAGCCTGGGGAAGGTACTGACAGGCTCCTTGGTGTTGAGTCCAGGGATCTGCAGCCCACAAAACCAGCTGAAGGAAGCACCTGAGCAGCAAATGTGTCCCCCAGAAGTACCTGGCGGGTGGGAGTGATGCTCCTCTGGCTATGAGGACACCTGAAATTCTCCTGTTCTGGAACAGATATTTTGGGTCACCTTGAGGCAGGTATTTAATGTCCCCATTTCCCAAGTGAGAGACAGAAATAGCAGCCCTGCCTTCCTTCCAGCAGAGTAAGTGCATTAAAGATTGCAAGGTGATGGGAGTGCTGGAAGGGCCTCGATGGAAGAGATTCATTTGAATGCATTTGTTGTGCATTACTCACTCAGCCCTGAGTTTTAATCTTCTTCTCCTCTCCATCATTGCAACCTAAATTTCCTTGCTCTGTCTCACCAGAACTCAGTCCCAGTTTAATCCCTGCCTCGTTTGAGTGATTTCTCCAATTTCTCCTTTAGCAGATGATGAGGTTTATGCCAGCCCTCATCCTCCTCTCAGTCTACCCCAGGAGAGCTGTGAACACTCCCTGCACAGGGAGCACCAGTGCTTTATCAGGAGCTTGTGCAACTTCTCAGGATAATCCCTCTTCTGTTTTTCCAGTCTAGTGGCTTGTGGTTCACAGCCTTTTCCAGACCTGCTGCACCACCCCGTGCTGGGGGTGGGGAAGTGTTGGAGGGAGGTTTTCCACCAAAGCACAGCAGCCTGCCACTCCTCCTGGCGCCCTTGGCATGTTTTGGTCTGGGCAGAGGTGCCTGGGCACCCTTTGCTCGTGCATGCCCTGTGTTCCACAGGAGTGCAGCTGGCAAGCTGGGAGAGCAGCATCATAGAATCAGGGAATGGGCTGAGTTGGAGGGGACCTTAAAAATCATCCTGTCCCAAGCCCCATGGACAAGGACACCTTCCCCTACACCAGGTGTTCAGAGCCCCATCCTGCCTGGCCTTGAGCAATTCCAGGGGTGGAACATCCATAATTTCAGTGGATCCTTCTTGGTTTGTTAATTTCCAGCTTTTTTGACTATTTTTTTCCCAGCAGGATTATTTGTTACTCTATTATCAAACAAATCCTGGCTCACATAGGCAGAAATGTGCAGGAGGCATATAATTCCCAATTTATTAGCTTGGTTCACATGATGTTATCGAGAATTGATTGTAATGCTTAGTGGCATTAGCAGTGCCTTCCTATCATAACAGCGACATTTACTGCCAGACACACTATTTGTGCAGCAGTTGTGTTACACCACAAATAATTATATTACTTACATCCAATTTGTAACATTACACATAACACAACTGTGCCCGCTGCACCATCTCATACTTCATTAATGCCCGAGGCAGAACAGCCTCACATAAATACCCTCCTTGGCACTTTTCATTGGAAATTATATTCTACTTATTATTAAAGTGTAGATCAAAAATGACATTTCCCGACTATTAAAAATACAGAAAGATAAACCACTGCTGTATTAATAAAGAACACCGAATAAAATTCATTACTCTGAAAATGTTCGCTCTGCAAATTTAAGGAGATTCTGTCAGGTTTGGCAAACCCCAAATGTGATTAATCTTATTTTCCTGCATTTCTCTTCAAATTCCCAGCAATTTTGTGTGTCCTTGCCTTGATAAAAAGCACTAGCAGGTTGCCTAGAGGTTCTGTGCATGTCTCACCCCTGGAATTGTTCAAGGCCAGGTTGGATGAGGCTCTGAGTAACCTAGTCTAGTGGAAGGTGTCCCTGCCCATGGCAGAGTGTTGGAACTGCATCATCTTTAAGGTCTTTTCCAACCCAAACCTTTCCATGATTCTATGAGAATGTCCCAGGTAGCCTTCTAAGAGAAGCAGATGCTAACAAATAATATAATGGGACATTTCACCACAGGAACATTAAATTTCATTCATTTTGGAAGTCTTCTGAGTGGGATCTACTCCAGGAACAGAGCACAATCCTTGTAATTTCATCAAAGCTACAAAGGCACTCTAGAGGAACATGCACACATCTCCCAAAAAACTGCAATAAAAAAATGCACCTTGACCCACTGAGCCAGCCCTTGTTTGAGGAGGTCTCCATCCTCATGAAAATAAATCAGGCGTCAAATTAAAGGTTTGTGGGGTTTTTTTAAACACTTAAGGGCACATTACATGACCCGTGCCATGCTGTGGGAAGGGATATCAAAGAGGTTATTTGTAAAATCAGACACCAGGAGCTGAGGTCAGTTGTCACCCCAGCTCGTGGTGACAAACTCCTGTTTGTGTCAGCTACTAAACAGGGATATCAAAGTCTAACCCAGCCAAGGATTAAAGGTCAGGTCCACTTAGCCTTGTAAAGCAGCTGTCTGGAAGTTTTGGGACAATTCAGACAGCAGTGAGGTGGATTTAAATAAATTACAGAACTTTTAGGCATTTCCAACAAGCAGGAGCATTTTCAGCTTTCATTACAGGATGAGGTGAGGAGGGCAGAATGCAGATTGGAAACATTTGCACATATGATACAAAAGCACACAATAATCACCTTTTGGTGAGACAAAGAGACAAGACTTGGGCCATCTCTAACTTAGGACATAGCTAAAAAATAATGGAGACTTTTAACATATTTTTGAAGAACTCTCTAAAAACTAATGGCAGTTGAAAGACAGATGAAGCAGCTATTTTATCTGGCAAGCTTCCATGCAAAATTTCCTGCTGATGCTGGCTCAGACAGATGGAGATTTGAGAGGAGGGGGAAGAATGAAGCGCCATAGAGCTTTATTGGATGAGTTTTGAAAGGTTTCTGCAAGCTTCTCTCACAAGGTTTATGAACCTTGTGCTTGTTAACTTCAGTTTTGCTCAGTGTTTTAACCCTGCTTTATCTCCTGTGGTCCAGATGACACATTTACACATCTTTAGAAAATTTAGTGGGATGCTCTTCAAACAACGTGTGACTCTGCACCAGGGAGGGCAGAAACTTGATGGTTTTACCTCAATATATAGAAGTTTTTCAAAATCACTGTAGAAAATGCTTTTCTCAGAAATGTCTACTTTGGTTAGATCATGCAAATTTAGTGCTGGCTGGTGCCTCTGTAAGATGAACAGTAAGAATAACTCATGAATATTTCATCATTTGTCTCTGCACTGGTCAGAAATGGTAATTTGAGCTCCAAACTGTAGAGATTTAGCAAAAAGAGTCGGACACTCAGAGGATAAAAATAGAAAAAAAAATGCTTTTGAAGGATTTTTCCTTGCTGGTGCTGGTATGTAGACAAGTTGCCTAAAGGGTATGAAACTGGAATAATCTATTGAGGGCACATATTTGGGTTGTGCTGCTGAAGCAATTCTTGATTTGCAATGCATTTAAAAGTACAGTATTTTCTTTATTTACTCTTTTTTTCTCTTCAGAGAAAAACTGGAAGCCCCATGTCACCATGATCTTTGGTAAAGTGTCATACAGAAGACAGCATGGCCCTCATCCCCCTGAGGCTTGATGTGCACCAGCATCTCCCCACCTCCCTCAGGACCTGAGCACTGCCCTGGAGAAGCTGTGAACGGGAAAGTGTCAGCAAAGGTACATCAACCTGAATTCTTTTTCATTTTTCTCTTGCCTTTACCTTTTGTAATGTCCATAGCTAGCTGCCTTACCCTCTTTCATGCAAATGGCCATCCCATGAGAGACCCTAAAAAATTCAAACCCAGTGTTTGTGGAATCATTGAATAATGGGATGGTTTAGGTTGGGAAGGATCTTAAAGATCATCTTGTTTCCATCCCCTGCCAAGGGCAGGAGCACCTTTCACCAGACCAGGTTGCTCAGAGCCCCATCCAGCCTGGTCTTGAACACTTCCAGGGATGGGGCAGCCACAGCTTCTCTGGACAACACCTGTGTCAGTGTTGTGTTTTCTGTAACCAGTGTGCACTAATAATTTGCTCCCATCTTTCCCAAATACTAAGGGGTCTGAGTTTGGGCCCTGTTATTTTGGGAGTGGGAAATGCCCAAATTTCTCTATGTTCTGGCCTAGCATTAGCACTTGAAAAATGAATTGTTTCCTTCTACTGAGGAGTTCAGGTGTTTTTTACTTTTTCTATTTTTTTTTTAGGGGGATGCATAGAAATTGTGTCCTGCTATTCGCTCAGCTCTGAAGCTCATATTTTACAGGTCCAAGAAAACAAATGACTACAATTTTTAAAACTACCATTTCTCCAATTTCCCAACTGGTTCCTTGGTTCCTTTCTCCAGCAAGAGGAGGGGTAGAGACCAGCCACCAGTAAAGGAAAGTCTCTTCCCAGGAGCTCAGATTCCAACTCTCCCTGGCGCCCAGAGCAGGCTGTCTGCTCTGGGCTGGAAGTTTCTCATCAGACTCACATCTCAGCCTTGCCATCTGACATGTTTTGACAAGCTTTTAACTTTGGAGCAGCGGTGCATGGAAACATGTCAGTGCTTTGGAAGGAGGATGGCACAGGCTGCCAGATCCAGCTCCTGCCACAGGGGTGCCAGCCCCTCTGAACCCCACACCCATCCCAGCCATGGCTCCCAGGGAGGGAATGACCTGGGATGCTCCCAGGAATGACCTGGGATGCTCCAAATGGCCTAGGCAGACCTGAGGCAAAGCTGTGACCTCCAAGTAAGAGAGTGGGAGCTAAGAAGTGAAGCTGGGTGGCATTTTTCAAGAAATAGGTGATTATAATTTGCAGGACCAAGGCTGTCTAAGAACCCAAAAAGAGGGCTGGAACTGGAAATTTCCCACTGGGATCAGCTGGTTAACAAGGGATATCATGAGCTCTGCTGGCTTATCTGTGCCTATCGCTCCTGGTGCTGGAGAGGAAATACAAGATAATTCTGGAAAAATCCCAGAGATGAGTCTACACTTCAGAGGGCTGAGCTGGCAAGAGATAAGGTGCAGGAGCTGGTGCAGATTTCATGGTTTCAATGGCTTGTTCTGTGTTTACCCCCTCATTGCTCTTTATCCATTTAGGCACACCTAAGTGACACCAAAAAAGGCTTTCCACAAGGAGCTGTCCCTGCTTTCCCTGCTGTGGTTTTTTGTGGCTGTGTTGAGCTCTGAGGAGATGTCACTGCTGACAGAGCTGGCTCCTGATCCAGCCAAGCATCCGTCCAAGCTGAGCCCATCCTGCTCCCTGCCATTGCTTCATCACAAAAGGGACTGGGCAGGTGAAAGCAGCCCTTTAACCAGCTCTGTGACCCCAGGGTGCACCTGGGGGATGACCCACCATGGTCCCTTTCTATTATGTGGCACCCCATATTAGTGGTTAATCGTTTTTCTTCTGCCTTCAGTCAGAGTCTGGATAGAAAGCACAAGAGAGAGATCTTTGTGTTTGGACTCAGTTGTTTATTAATTCCTGTCTAAATTACAGAGAGTTCTGCAGCACTTCTGGCTAACAAGCTAAAAGCAAGAAAATGGAGCTGTATCTTGCTCGTTACAAGGTCTTTTAAGGCCTAACTATCTAATTAAAAACTAACACCTATATCATTTATACTTTTGACCCAATAACCAAACACTTGTGACCCTCACTGTTGTACTTTCTAACCAACCAAAAACTACTACCTGAAATCAAGAAGAAGGATCAAGAAGGAAGGAAGAAGAAGAAGAAGAAGGAAGAAACAGAACATCCATCTTGTCCCATACCTATTACTATATTCTGAAACTCCAAATTCCAAACCCTTCACTGTGTGATATTACATGCTTCTATTTAAACTACACACCAGTGATTCTAACTCCATCACTCAAATTTGGAAGCCTCCTCCAAGGCCTCAGGTCAAAAGCAATGTTCTCCTGGGGGTCAATGTCAGAAAGCACAGAAAGGTCAAAACTCCCAGGCTTCAGAGTTCCAACACCTTCCAACCTGTGGAAGGGACTGTCTGTAGTTCTCTGCATTAATGAGCACTCAGTACTTCTGAAAAACTGCATTAATTAGCCTGTCTGATATTTTAAACAACCTTTGCCTCAACCTGAGAGTACAACTGCAGTAATTACAGCAGGGCAGCACTGAGGGGAGACAGTGACCCAGCCAGTGTCCTACAGCTGAGACCTCTTCACCCCTCTGCCACAACAGTCTCACCCCAATCTGAGAGAGTTGTCCCAGGCCAAATCCAGGCCAGGCAGTGCACTTGGCACACCAGCACTGTATGAGCCCCAGACTCACAGCCAGACAGGGCCAGCCCTGGGCATGGTCAGCACAGACGTGTTCCTGAGGAGCAGGATGGGCTGGGGGAGCTGTGTGTGTGCTGCCAACTCCTCTATCCATGTGCAGCATGAGAAGAACTTGGCCATGGCCAAGTTTCAGTGACCAGCCACAGGAAAAACCTCACAGCCTTGTCACTCTCTGGATTGTCAGGAAGGAAGAACCCTTAACCCTGCCTGAAGGTTGCTCCTCCTGGGGCAACTCAGAGAATTTCTTGGATGGAGTGAGCTCCAGAGCAGGGCTGATGCCAGCTTGCCTGTTGCTGGACCATTTCATGGGCAGATAAGATGCTGGAAAAGCAAGAATTGGTTTATCTGTCCCCATCAGCACTGAGAACATTGGCTGTCCTGCCCTCCCTGCCCCACTCATGCTCTGCAGGGTTCTTGCTGCTCTTTCCCTTAGGAAGCATCCTTCACCTTGCTGGATGGCTCACATGCCCTTGCACCAGGACAATGGCTGGTGTTACCCAGGAGAAGAATTCATGCTGCCAAAAAGGGGAAAAATGAATTCCTGCTCTCTCAGTGCTCCCAAATCCATCCTGCAGCAAGGGCTGCATTGCTGCAATACTGCTGGCTTCCTCACAGCCACTGAGTTATCTTCAGGTTTAATTGTATTGTGGGCTTTTCTGGGATCCATTTGTTTTAATTGAATATTTCTTGGCTCTGGTTCAATTCTACACCAACCTCAGTCCCAAGAGAGACCTGGGAGTCTTCTAATGAGGTCAATAAGCTACTGTGAAATTCAGAGCAAATGAGGAAAAAAGAAAGACTGGGGATAGGTCACTCACAATTTTAAAGAGCAGGAGCCATCCCTCCCTGGCAGGCTGCCCTTTTCTCCCTGTAATCTGTCCCACAAATAGGATGGGAGATAACTCAGTGGCAGATCCCTCTCCTGGACTAATAAAAGGGGATTTAATTTACCAGCATGGTCTTAGCACTGCACCACAATATTAGAATGATGACTCCCCTCATGCACTTTCAAACCTTATTTATAAACTTTTTAAAAAGGACCTGAGGGTTCATTATCCTTTGAATGAAAAAGAAGAAAAACAGCACATATGTCTTGAAGTTTCCCTTATTTAATACCCTCAATTAATTTGTCTGATGCACTATCTTCCATCAAAAAAAAAAAAAAGAGTGTAATTTTACTGAGGTTAGCCTCCTGTTTTCAGAGGAAAAGAAAAAAGAAAAAGGAAATTATCACCTCTGTAGATGGGAAAGCAAAGGCAGAAAGAGGGCAAGAGAATGTTCTGTGGAGCTGGAAAAAGATCACATCACTGATTATCACAGCAGTAATTTGATCACAAGTCCTGTAACTTTGAGGGCGGACTAGCTAATGATGCAATTAGTAAGGAAAATATTCATATTGCTGCTTGAAATGTGCTGGGCAAATCTGTCACTTATTTTGTTATATATCTGTGTATCTACAGCAGGAGTCAAGTTTAGAGAATCCTTTTTGTCTACCCATTAAAAAAAAGCCAAAAACAACCTTCACTGGCTCTTTCCTTAAGTCCCAGCATTCAGGGCAGTGAAGGGTAATGCTATCATTAGCACAGGAAAAAAAAATACACAGTTTTTAGTCTTATTCCCTGAAAGAAAACAATTGGTTCTTTATATAAAAGTTGCTCTGCCTTTCTTTTTATCAGATTCTCCTTAAAAACTCCTGCATCCTCTGCCCATTGTTTACCACTCTTGCTGGAAGCATTGAGCTCTCAGCAGTAATTACATCCATGAGTTTTGTGTCTTTTAGTTAGAAACAGGAAAAGCAGGGACAGAACCAACTGGAAGGAGCAAGCCTTGGGAAAAGCCTTTGGAAATGGGGAAAGGGAGAGGGTCTACATACATAAAAAGCCCCAAAGACCTGAAATCAGAATCCCCCAGGGTCCATGGGTGTTGGTGCCCTGGCTGAGAAGGTCTCACCAGAAAAACCTGGGAATCATCTACAGGTGGGACATCTCCTTCTACTTCTCCAACCATACCAATTTTAAGAACCCATTAATGTTAGAAATTATTCAAACTGAAGACAAATAAAATGAACCTTTTGTGTGATTTTGATAGCTCCAATTTCAGAAATGGAAAGGGAGGGATTTTGTTAGTGTACAAATCTTGAGGTCAGAGGGTTCCTCCTCTCTGTGTCCTGCAGGACAAATGACTGGAGAGAAGCAAGAAGAGATTTTTATTTGTGATGTTTTTGCATTTAACCACAATGGGAGGTGGTACAAAGTGAGACCTGAAGGGTGGTGGCTCTTTGGCTGTGATTGAAGCTCTCAGATGGCTGCTAAACCCCCCATCATTGGGTTTTGAATTGGGCAAACAGGGAAACAAATGCCTGTGTGCTAATCCTGTTAGAGAGTGAGGCTTAGCCTGGGTTTCTGTCAGCGGGAACCTCTTCCCCCAGGCCTTGGTAGCATTGATTTCTCAGCCAAATCTTCCTGCTGTGTATGAATTATCCCATCACAGAATATCCTGAGCTGGAAGGGACTCCAGGGACCATCGAATGGCCCACACAGGAACAAACCCACAAGCCGGGTCATCAGCAGCCAGACTTTGGGAATTTTCATTTGCTGCCTATCAGCTGCCCTGTGTCTTGCAGGAATTTAAATACCCCTGGTTTGGGTTGATCCTGAGCAGAATCAGCAAGGGGAAAGGGAGAAGCCTGTGCTGCAGGGCAGGTGGATCCAGGCAAAGCTGATTTGGGGAGCAGGCTTGTCTAACAGCATTTCATTTCCCACTGCTAGAGCTGCATGTCGACAGATTTCCAATATCTTCCTAAATCCCAGTAGCCTGCTTGAAAGTGCTGTTTCTTTATCATTTATGGCCCTTCTGAAATGTCAGTCTCATTGGCTGCATCCAAACCTTGTGCTTGGAGAACATTCCTAATCAAAGCAGATTGGGCCTTTGGGGAAGGTGGGGCTGCAAAGCATTTCCTAAAGCACTCTCCACTGGAATTTCCTTGTGAGAAAATACACCTGAAGGATGGTGCAGGGATTAGGATTGAGACAAATGTGAGTTTGGTGAGTCAATTATACTTTGAGAGTATGAGAAACACTGGAAGCCCAAGTGATGAGCCCAGAGGGTTTGACACAGTGGTTTCACCCTCCCAGAAATACAAGTGCCTTAAAACTGCTGTTAATTTGCTGACATCTTTTTATTTTAAAAATGCCTTAGAGCTGTTTTCTTCAATCATTTTGGAATGTGAGCTGAAACAAAGCCATCCAGGCTGAACCAGGGGGATGAACTCCCCATTTCCCCAGTGTAATAAACACCAGTTCACACAGAAATGAAATCATCTCTCATCAGACAGGTCCTACAGATGTTGTGCCATAGACTTTCTGCTGCCTCCCACACAAGAAACCATCAGGCAGGAAATAAGGACACGAAAAACAGGTTTGTGCAGCAGTAAAGCAGAGCTGGTTTGATGGCTGATGCAGGATGACGTGAGCACTGAGCTCCAAGGAGGAAAGTGTAGCTGGATCTGAGTCACCTTCCTCCTGGCACCACCAGCCTTAGCTTCAGCACAAAATACTTTGCAGTTGTTGTTTCTGCTGTTAAACTTCTTTCTCTGCAAAGATCTGGGCACATTTTGTTTGTAAATGGTATTAGCTGGGTTTGTGCAGCTGCTGGGGAAGCACTTCCAGGTTTCTTGCCCAGGTATGGGGGGAAGGCCTTGGCTCCCTGAAATAATTGTGCAGTGCCCTGGAGCACCCTCTCCTGTGAAAAAAGAGTGTTGATAAAGCAACTCTGATCTCCCTGGGCCAGCAGTGAAAGCCTGCCAGGAGGCTGGCCGTGAGAGAGGGAGTGGATAGGGACTGAAATGTTCCTGTGTCTGCATCAATTTACCTGAAAAATGGGAGAGGCTCATACACATGAGCTGCCCTGAGTGTTGGTGAGGTCTGGTTCAGGCTGGGTGCAGAACACAGGGAGAGCTGGAAGCCTTCTTGAGTGGTCATTAGGGTTTGAAAACACCCCAAGCCCCTCAGTTTGGTTGTTTAAATGTGGAGAATTTACTGGGAAACATAAAATAACAGGTTTGTTGTGGTTTTGGATGAATTGAGTGACTAAAGTGCAAAGCAGGTGGTGTAACAAGGTGGAGGATCTCATGCTTATCTGCACCTGCTGTGCATTTGGCCCACTGCAGTAATGATGAAAGATACTTTTTCCTGCTTTTCCTACCCCTGTGGCTTTGGAATGCTTTAGTAGATGTACAGTGAACAGCTGCAAAGCGAAGCATGCTTTTACCTGCCAGCCACAGCAGCAAAGTTGTGAAGTTGATGTTTTATGAATGCCAAATTACCCCAAGCTGGGACAATCTGCAGGAGATACAGAACAGTGCAGAGCAGAAAGAAAAGATCACAAAGCTTGGGGGTGAAAAAAACAGTAATAACTTTTGGAGCCAGTCTGAGTCCTTCTCCAGTTTGTTTCTTAAATCTTGGCTTTCCTGGGATTGCCTGTGCCTCTGGTGACAGTGTAATGGGGGATGTGTGTGGTGGGAAGGTTGCATTTCTGAAGGCTCAGTTTTATCCAGCTGATGTAAAATAAAAGATTCATCTTAACCAGGGGCAAGGAAAAGTTAATGGGAACGATGTGGTTTGTGTGCTACTCTGCCTGGTGACTGGAACTCCCAGCCAGGCCTCTCTCCTGTGGTCACTTTACAGCAGGCACAGTGCTGATCATGCTGGTTAGAGACCTTTCTTTTCATGGGACAGCTTGACAAAGGATTGCCAGCATAAAATAGGTGTTTCATCTCTGCTGAACATATCTGCTGAAGAGAGAAAAGTAATGATGTGAGGTATCAACAGTTCTGGCAATGAGCCTTGTGCTTCTCCCATGTGACACCTTGTCCCATGCTTTTCCCCCCAGGAGGATGAAAAATGTATCTGGGAGAGTATAGTTTTTATTTAGGCTTGAAACAGGTGTTTCTGGAGCACATTCTCTTTGACTTCTCAGTTGTCATGAGGCAGAAAACTAAAATTATCACTGGCACATCTTCATTGTCTTGGGATTCCCAGTGGGGATCACAGAGCTTAACTGATTTTAAAGCCCAGTGCTTCCCAAAATGACACTTTTGGACAGCCTTGGTATGGCACAAAGCTGTCAGTACCATCTCCAGCTCTCAGAAATGAGCAGGGCATATAAATGACCTTTCATTGCTGGGTCAGGGAGATAAGCTAGTATCTGCTTGAAAAGCTGGAAATGAGATTTCCAGCCTGTTGATATCCCAAATTGGCCAGCTGCTTTCCAGAGTTGGTGGGATATCTCATTTGTGTGCTTTAGCTCATAACAGGAGTGAACCTTTCTTTGAGCTGTCTTCTCAGACTTTTTGCCTTCATCTCGCTGTTTGTAGCTGAATTTCTAGCTCAGGGTTCAGGGGTAAGCAGATTCACCACCTAATGAGGCAGGTTTGCTTTAGGCTGGTCAAACATCCAAGTATAACATCTTCTTTCCTTCACTCAGCCCTAAAATAACAGTCAGGACTCACCAGACCTAAACTAGTGTCAGCTACCAGACACGTAGCTGGATTTGGCAGCATCATGCTCTGGGGATGCAGATCTGTCCCACTGCCTGAGTCCTGTGCCTCTCAGTCTGGCTGTTTGCTCTGGCAAACATTAAGCTAATCTCAAAAAAAAAAAAATCCTTGCTTCTTAACAAGCCAAGAATGTGGCACCTAGATGGAAATTTAATGAGAGGATGTGAGGAGCAAAGCTGACAAAGCAGTGACCTCTCCTGTGAGGTGAGCCAGCCCCAGTCCATCCCGAGGCACTGGGATTAATGAACACGTTGGTTCCAGCCCAAAGCAAATGGGCATTAGTTCTATCACAGGGCTGGTTTATTGGGATGCCAATTTCACAGCACTGAACTCTGGGCTCAAGAGAAGCCTTGAGCTGAGCCAGCACAAAGAATCATTGAATTATCTGCAGCTTCTACCACAAGCACGTCCCGGGGTCAGGGCTGGAGAGACCTATCTGAATGTGAGGTTGGCCACCAGATATGATTAACAAATAAATTATTGAAGAGGTATGTGGTGTTTCTGTAGTTGGTTTGGTTTAAAATGAAAAGTAATCTGCATAAATTATCCTGGCTGCATCCAAAGCAGTGTGGGCAGCAGGTAGAGGAAGGGGATTCTGGTGAGATCCCATATCCAGCTCTGGGGTGCTCTGCACAAGAAGGATGTGGATATGGAGTGAGTGCAGAGCAGGGTAATGAGGGGGATCAGAGGGATGGAGCACCTCTGCTCTGAAGGCAGGAGGAGAGAGCTGGAGCTGTTCAGCCTGAAGAAGAGAAGAAGTTCTCCCAGGGAGAACTCAGAACATCTTCCAGTACCTACAGGGGCTACAGAAGAGCTGGAGAGGGATTTTTTACAGGGGCACGCAGTGCTAGGACAAGGAGGAATGACTTTAAACTGACAAAGGAAAGTTTAAAATTAGATTTTAGGATGAAATTCTCCACTGTGAGGGTGATGAGGCTCTGGAACATGTTGCTCAGAGAAGTTTGACCTTGGTCTCTGGTGTTCTTGCCTTCTTCTAGCCATTCAGTGGTAGCTGGGATTAACTTCTTAAAATAATGAAAAAACTTGAATCTATGAATTTGATGCATATTGAATATTGGCCTTTCAAGCCTACTAATTTTTTTTTAATATTAATATGTAGAGCATGTTTGCCTGGCATTCACTTCTATTCCTAGGACATGCATAACAGAAAGGAGGTGACCCCTTGTCAAAGACCTGCCTTTTTAGAGTCAGATGTTCTTAGGAGTTTAAGATGAGACTTTATTTATTGCAGACTGTTCAGACCTTGCTGGGAGATGGCAAGAGATCAGACAAGAGCATCAGAATGATCTCCTTTGGCCTATTTGTCTTTCTGTACAAGCAGTGATTATCTTCTCTGTAAACCCCTCTTGGCTTGGGGTTTAAAGAGAAATAAATCTCCCAAACATTAAAGTTAATGAAATTAATAATGTATTTAAGAAATAAAATTGCTTGACATAGGGTCAAGTGAGACAGTGTGGCAGGTCCTGGTGGATGGGGAGGGAGGGAGGGAGGCAATGGGGATGCTCTGACACTCCTGCCCAGGCAATGCCTGGCCACAACAACTGCTCCAGTATTTCTGAAAGGCACCCAAGTGTGTCCTGTACACAGCTCATGTTCTCAATGCCTAATTAAGCACAAGGTCCAAGGTTGTGTGGAGATGATCTGCAGGTCTGTGTCTGAGTTGTACCGCGTGCCATTCCTGTTTTAGGTCCATAAATTAAGTCACTTTAGCTTTATACATGTTGGAGGAAGTAATGCAGCAGGTCTCTCTGGCAGGAGCCAGGGGATGGTTTTGGGTCGTGCAAAGATTAATCTGTTCTCTTTAAGTGCTAATCCTGACATGAGAATCCTAAACACCTTTCTATTACACCCCATTACCCAGATCCATAAATCTGGTCAGGAAAAATCGCCTTCCAGCAGTGGGAAGTGATTCATTTTTGGTGTGAGCAGAGTCCATGCAGGTTCGACACGAGGTTTTAGCAAGGTATCAGGAATTAAAGGGCACATCATCTTGAGCTGATGAGACATTTGGTTATCAGGATGTTTAATGTCACAGTGTAAATAATCTCTCACCACTCCATTAAATGAGAGGCTTTCAGGGCATGCAGCTATTGTTAATGACTGCCTCCTAATCCTGACTTTCACAGTGGGCTAATTTGAGGTCTCCCAGTGCTTTTTGCAGAACACAACTATTTTCCAGTTAGGACTGCCCAGGGAAAGGGATGCTGGGCTGAAATGCACAATGAGAGGCCGGCAGGGGCAATGAATCCCTAAGGCCATTGCTCAGGGGTGCTTATTTACCCAACTTGAAAATAAATCTGCTTCTGGGAGGAAGGGACAAACCTTTTTCCAGGTTTAACCAGAAAGGAAGAGGAATGCACAGTGCTAAAAGACAGAAATTATTTCATAATTGACACAAAGCTGAGTCTAGAAGACCTTGATTTTTGGAAATACATTGAAGTGGTCCTCTAATGACTTAATTTTAGACACTATCAGCACCCACAGTGAGGTTTTTTTTCTGTGGAGGGATTAAGTAATTATGCAAAAACAAATTAAACCCAGCAAATATTTGCAGTGCTGTAATTCCTTGGGCACAACAGAAAGCAGTGCAACACTGGAAGAAAGCTGATAAATGATATTTATTTAAACTTGCAATAAAAGAAAAACAAAACCCAAGCCCTCTTCATTTGATGCTTGGAAGGGCTTCACACAGGGTGTGAAAACTGTCAGCACATCTTGAGGGAATTCTCTGCCATGCAGTGACAATTGTGGGGCCCTCCCTGACAAAAGAAGATGAGAACTTTATCCCCTCGTTGCACTAAGCTGTGACACTGCTCTTCACCTTTCCACAAGTCCAGCTCTTGCTGATGTGTGATCTCAGGGCTGTGAAGGTGACCTCCCCTGGCAGCAGTGCCAGGTGGATGCTCCTGAGCACTGGGCTCTGCAGGTTTGCATAAGAAACTGCTTACTCCTGAGCCTGGTTCCTGGCTGAGAGGTTCCATTTTGGATGTTTGTCAGTTAATTTCTGTGCTTCACATATTTTAATTACTCAGACGATAAAGTAAATATTTTATGATGTTCTAATGTGAAAGCTAAAATCACTCCTTTAATGCAGAGGTAGCAGCAATTTGCCAGCCCAGCTGCTGAGGTCCATCCTGGGGCTTGTGTCAATGTCCTGTGAGGGGTTTTGTTTGCTGCTGGCACTGCTGGCACAGGGACCTTGTCCTTTGCTGGGACATTTCAAGGAAAGGGAGGAAGAAGGGCTCAGAGTCCATCTTGGATGAAGGTGCTCTTTCATGGATGCCAAAAGAAAGGGAATTCATCTGCAAAGCCTCAGATTACCAAGGATGGGAAGGGATGATGATGATGATGATGATGAATGAAGATGCAAAACCTGAATGTTTTCTGTGCTGTGAACCACAAGAAGTGTCCTGGCTGATGCACAAAATGCTCACCAAATACAGAAATGAAGCTTATTCAGGCAGTTGTCTTTCCAGGGTGTCAGTCTGTCCAAAAGCTGTCCCAAAGTTGCCTCTACCAACCAGTTATGCATTTTGTGGGGGTTTATAAGCAGTGTTTCCATTAAAGTTCAGCCCAGCATGCCTGGAGTCTGCAATTCCTGATAGACAAACAGTTGTTCTCTGCTTCCACCACTCTGGCTAGGTCTTGCTTATCCATCCCCAGACACCTTGGGGGATATAAAACCTACATTTATCTCTGTGAAAATGTGCTGAGAGTGGTAAGAGGTTGCATTCCTGTTTTTTCCAGCACAGGATGCAGAAATGTCCTTTTGTGCTCTCCATAAACAGCAGTAGTTGGAAGCTGCCAGGAGTATTTGGAAGCAACACAGCTATGTTTGTTCCAGTCTTATTTATTTTCCTGAGGGATCTGCTTTTGGCTTTGCTAGAGATTGGTGTTAGAGCTACATGAATGTTCAAGCAGCTTCAGCCTTTGGAAAGAATCTGGTTTTGGTTAGACCTGCCTTGCTACAGCTATGAGCTCTCCATCCTTCCAGGGCAAACAAAATCCTGCTGGTCAGGGACCGACCTAGTGCCTTGTTTGTTCACTAGTGATGAAACAACTCTGCATAAATTCCCAAATCCCTCTGCAAACAGCTCCTTACTGGGGTCCTGTCCTTCAGGCTTTGGCTGTGAAGGGTATGAGAAAGCAAGCAGCTCTGAAGCACAAGTGTTGGATAAAGCAGATACACCTTCAAGGTCCCTTCCAACCCAAACCATTCCATGATTCTTTGACCTGGAAGCAAAGGTGCAACCTTTGTTGGAAAGAACAAAAGCCACCTGAAGCTACTGAGACCTGTGTTTGTAAAATCACCCAACCTGGTGTTTTACAGCAGACACAGGGATTTGATCAGACAAAGTGCAGGATAGCTAATCCAAGGGAAGGCAGCTGGGATATGGATGTGGACAATCATATCTTATATCACTGGATCAGCAAGGATCTAAAATATAAAATCCACAGCAGTGTCTTCCTGATCCCTGCAACTCAGGGGAGCTGAGCCTCCAGTGTAGACCCAACAGGACTTAAAGGGTGGCCTGGTTTTTATTCTAAGGATGTGTAGCTCTGCACTGAGCAGGAGGCTGTCAGGTCCCATTTCTTGGTGTGTGTGTTTGTTTGGATCAGACCAGAGGTGCCAGCATTGCGTGCCAGGCAGCAGGGATTAAGTTTCCATCCTGTGCTTATAGTATAGGTGTCAAAGCTGGGGGGAAAAAAAAAAAAAAAGAATATGTATATATATATATATAGCTGGGACAAAGCACTGCTGACCAGTTTCTCAGCCTTAGTGATGCTCATCTGGAGTGAACAGAAAGTCTAAAATCAATAAAAAGCCTTATTTAGAAAGCTGAGGCCAGATTAGGAAGAGCAAATGCTCTGCAAAAGGCAGAAAGGGGTAGACAGAGCAATTATGGAAGGCAGAAAATTACACTCAACATTTAGAGACACAAATGGGGTGCTATGTCAGCGTTTTAATCATCCATCCTATTTTCAGTACTGTGTTTGGATTAAAACCTCCCTCAATAGCATGTCATGGGTAAATAAAGCTGGGTCAGGGGCATATTTTCCTGCTCAGTGAGTGAGATAAATATAGAAAGATGTTTTTCACCTTTTGAGGAGAGCTTTTACAAAGGAGGAGGAGTGGGAGCTCTGAGCCTGCTCGCAGGTAGTGTCTGTTGTGCACATTTCTCCCTCTGCCTTTTTTCCTTTCCTTTTTATTTTGCCTCCCCAGAGGATTTTTGAGCCTTTCTGTGCCACATACTCAGACGTGAGACCTCCTTTCCTCAGGGGCAGGGGCAGGGCTGTGCTGCAGCCTCCAGCTCTGGTGACAGGTTGGATAACTCATGGCAGCACCCAGGAGGAAAAGGTGATGTGAAACAGTGAAATGCTCCTTCCCTCCCCTCTCAAAACACCCTCAGCTTTCCACCTTGATTGGAAAAAAAATAAATAAAAAAGGTAAAAATATTCTGCTGTAATGTTGTGCTGTGCATTACAGTCAGGAAAAATATATAGGCTGGGAGAGGAGCCATCACCTTGCTAAAATCTGGTTTGTGCAAGTGGAAAGCAAAGCCCTGCATGTGTCAGTCTGGGTAAACTTCATCTGCTGCCTCAAAGTTCTAGACTGCCATTCCCTGGTTATTAGTGATGTATATCAAATAGAAATTGAGGATAGTGTAGAATAGTTTGGGTCAGAATAGAATAGAATAGAAATGAAGTTAAAGATGATCCAATTCCAACTCCCCAGCCATGGGCAGGGACACCTTCCCCTATCCCAGGTTGCTCAGAGCCCCATCCAGCCTGGCCTTGAACACTTCCAGGGATGGAGCATCCAACTTCTGGGCAACCTGTGCTAGGGCTTCACCACCCTCACAGGGAAGAATTTCTTCCTAATATCTGATCTGACCCTGCCCTGTGTCAGTTTGAAGCCATTCCCCCTTGGGAATGGGTGTCCTATCACTTGTCAAAAGTCCTTCTTGTAGGCTCCCTTCAGGTACTGGAAGGTCACAATCAGGTCACCCCTGAGCCTTCTCCTCTCCAGGCTGAACAACCCCAAATCTCTCATCCTTCCCCCATAGCAGAGCTCCTCCATCCCTCGGATCATCCTGGTGGCTTCCTCTGGCCTCACTCCAACAGCTCCATGTCCTTCCTGTGCTGGGGACACCAGACCTGGACACAGCACTGCAGGTGGGGTCACACCTGAGTGGGGCAGAGGGGCAGAATCCCCCCTCACCTGCTGCCCACACGGATTTGGGCACAGCCCAGGGCAGAGGAGTTTTCTGGGCACCCAGTGCCCATTTCCAGGTCATGTTGGGCTTCTCTTCAACCAACAGCCCCAAGCCCTTCTCCTCAGGGCTGCTCCCAGCCCATCCTCTGCCTAGCCTGTGTTTGTGCTGGGAACAAAGACAGCGCACCCAAAACAGCTGTCAGGGTGTCAAATCACTCCCATTTGCTCAACTGGAAATGAAGCAGTTAAGGGAGAGGTACTTTGGGGTTTAGCTATGCACTGAGACTTTACAGTGCTAAAGCAGTGGCCAGCAGTGCCCATGGAGGGGGAGCAGCACTCCTCAGAGAGAGCACCAGCACTGTCACCTCTTGAAAATTGCTTTTTTTCTTTCATCTTCTCTAAAGCCCACGTGCATAAGCTCTGCTTACATTCAGCACAGCTGAAGGAGCTAACCATGGGAATGCAGAAAAATGGGAAAACACAGCTAAAGCAGAGGACTTTCCTTTTGTAGCCTTCACTGGGGCCTCATCTTGGCATATGCTCTGGCATGTTTTGAGTAGCAAGAGGTTTCATTCAAACCTTTATTGACTGCAGTGTAAATTCTCTCCAACTGCTGCAGATATTTTTGAGATAAACAAAATGGAAGTGGATTCTCTTCAAATTAATTTTCCCAAGTGACTTAAGCAGTCACTCGAATCAGGATCAGTTTAATATTTTTATTTAAATAGCCATGAAAACTTTTGACAAATGAGTGTTTAGGAAATGAAGAGCAATTTGTCTTGAATACCTCAAAGTCTAAGTTACAAAATTGGTATCATCCAGTTCTTGATAAACAGCTAAATGCAGTAAAACCACTGGGACCCAGGACTCCACAGAATTGGTTTGGATGACTTTCTAGTCATCCTCAGCTTATCTCTGCTTTGAGCAACTCCAGATAAGAACCTTAAGAGTTGTGGTTGTCCAAAGTACATTTTGGGTGTTGTCAGTATTTGAAAGTTTTCTTTCATACAAATAAATTCAGATTTTAAAAATCTAAAATTATTGTCTTTTGACCATGTTTTTCTGGAGCCCTGATTCATTAGCTGTGTAAGAATTCAGTGTAAAGATGTTCTTCCTGTGCCAGTTCTGGCTGGTTTTTCCTCCACAACAGAGTCCACACACTTTGTAGCTGCAACTACAGCCTGTCACATGGTGGTGGCTTTTGGGGACATGGAGAGCAGCAGGAACATGATTAAACAAGAGTGTTCTGATATTGAGAGCCTTTCAGACCAAGTTTCCCCTCCAGCCCCTCAGGGTGAGTTGTGTGGGCACCTGAACAGGACTGGGACTTATAGGAGGGGCCAGGGATCTCCTATTTTGGTAGCAAAGGTTAGGCTGAGGTTGGTGGCTTGTCCCTTGGGAAACCTGTTGAAGTTCTTAGAACAGCATCTTCAGCTAATTAATTGTAATTACAATGGAATCAGACCCTTGTCTGCTTTTTAAACCAGGCAGGAGCTCCCAGGAGGGGTTTTGTGGCCATGTTCCTCCTTCTAGCTAGCAATAAACCACATGGCATTGAAACATCAGCTATGCATCCTCCCAGACTTGGAGAAAAATTTGGATTTGTCTTAGCTGAAGGACTGTAGTGTGAGGCTTTCTCTGCCTTCAGGATCCTCCCTGTGTCCTGGTACAGGAATAAAACCTTCAGTGGGTCACCCTAGAGAAGGTGAATTGGGCTGATGCACAGAGCAAAGCCCAAGATGAGACTGGGTCAGGATCAGGGGCAGCAGGTACAAGTCCATTTTGGTGTTAATGCCTTCCTGTCTGGGAGTTGAATGATGAAAGAAATTAAATACTCAGGAAAACTAGTATGAGCTGTGGTGGAGCACTGAGTGAGCTGTTGCTTTGCTCTCCCACAGTGTAAGAGTTAAGGAAACTGAGTCATTGCTGTGCTCCTGAGCAAGGCATGTCTATCTAGCTGACCACTGCAGCACCTTCCTGCCTCCCTGATGCTGCCCAGACAGCACCATCCCACTTTTCTTGGTCACACCATCATGGGAATTGGGAATTCGCTGTGGGAGGCATCATGTGTTTGCTCCTGAGCTGCTTTAGTAACAGTACTTTTATTTTCAGATAATGTGTCCTAAATATTCAGTACACACATTCCTGCCACGAAAGACAACAGCAAAAAAAAAATCTGAACAGCTGTTCCTTTGTTGTTCAGCAAAAAAAGAAAACCAAACTACAAAGCAGCACTCCAAGGTCATGTTATTCCTTTACAGGGGGAAATGAAGAGGCTTGAAACATTTTAGTGAGCTTGAGAGTTTACTGTGGTGAGTTTTGGGATAACTTTGCTGCCTTGAGATGAGAGTCTTGCTGAAGGACATCTAGCTGCACTATTGCTCCTTGAACTTCTCCATAGGAATCCAGGAGCTACAACCTGGCCCATCCAAACTGCAGAATGTCCTACAGTTATAGAGGATCCCAGAGGAGATCCCAGGGAAGGAGGGAACGTCCTCTGTCCCCTCTCTGGATACAAGAGTAGGGCTTGTCTTAATATCTCTCCTTTAAAAATAATTCCCAACCTGTTTTTCATACAAAGCAATTGTGCCTCTTTACCTGATCTGTGCTAAGAGGAAAATTCAGCCTCTTGATTATGGGAGCAGTGGTGTGTGCTCATTGAGATATGCCATTCCTCAGAAAGATGAGAGGTCCAGAAATGCTTCCCAGGTGCTTTAAAAACTTATCAGCCTTCCAGTCCCAATTCTGAGAGCTGCTGAAGGGAGAAGCTGCTCCAAGCAGTAGATCACCAAGGTGACATGTGCAGCTGTGGACTGAGTCAGCTCATCAGATGTTGTTTCCTTGCAGCAGAGTGGGGAAGATGAAATCTGCTGTTTAACAGGTGACATGCAATCCTTTGATGTCAGTCTGCCTGAGAGGTGCAATGCCCTGGCATATCTCACTTTGCTTGGCCTGCACCTGCTTCTGGAAGGGAAGGATCCAAGTCTGCTGCTGCTTCTGCAGCAAACAAATGGTGCTCTCCCCAGCTGATAATTTCCCTGCCATAGCTGATTATGTGTCCTGTTGCTTTGTTTTTTCATAAAATTAGGGTATCAGGCTGCTTCTCAATCATTTTTATGCTATGTGCTTGCTGCCAACACTTCTGGCTCATCAGGA
Source organism: Toxostoma redivivum (assembly GCA_013397375.1). Taxonomy (NCBI): domain Eukaryota; kingdom Metazoa; phylum Chordata; class Aves; order Passeriformes; family Mimidae; genus Toxostoma; species Toxostoma redivivum. The sequence goes on along the minus strand of VXBI01005186.1, from coordinate 494,444 downwards.
AGCCAGCCCTCCTAATACTCATCAGTGACAGGGAGAAAACCTCTCTGCCACTTCAGGCTTCTGTAGTCACCACAGCCAGAAAAAATATACTAATTATTTGGTTTGGAGGAATCTGAAATTCCCTTTGTGTAGATGAAAAGTTCAGTGGTTTGTTGAGATGAGAGTAAAGGTTGCTTTTGAGGTGTAGGCAGCTTTGAAGCTGCAACAAGCTCTGTGTGCAAACCTCAGTGTTTAAAAGAGACATCCTACCAAGTCCTTCAGTCCTGCTGGGGTGTGGATGCTGACCATCCAAGGAGCACTGAGGGCAAGAGATGTGTTGTGGTTCAACAAAGAAGAACCATGAAACACTGATCCTTATCCACGGTTACTTAATAATTTGTCTCCTGTAGGGCTTCTGGGCAGAAGAAGACGAGTATATATGGATTTGTAAGAATTTCTGGGTAAAGATCACCCATACATGAACCCAGGAGGTGGGGTCCTCCTTTTTGAGCTTCACTCTTTCTGTTGCCCAAATGGTGACACTTTGCACAGTGGAGCTGTGGTTTGTACAGAGATGGAGGTCTCATTTCTGAGCCCACTTGCTGGAGTGGGCCTAATTGCTGCAAAGATCCCCAGGGTTTCCATTTGGAACAGTGCCTCGGGAACTGATGGGGATCAGCAGAGCTTCACAGGAAAATCTGCCCAGCACCCGTTTGCATTTGTCTGCCTTCAGCAAAAGCTATCAAGTGAATGCTAATTTAAATTCTCACTTAGGCATCTGTAGGTATAATTGCATAAAGCACTGTGCATTAAATTACATCCACACATGGATTTGGATTCAGAGTCTTCAGCAAGGCTACATATGCTAGCCTATTTCCAAAATGCATTGGCCACTGAAGACCCAGTGCTGCTATGCACCCCCTTTTGGCTTGGAAATATAATGATCTAACCCTACCCTGGGTTAACTATACCCTGGTACCAGTTCAATTCCCACAGCTCTCCCATGCCATTGGGAAGCAGCACCCTTAATATTTCATGAACCTTTTTACTGATGCCTCCCAAAGTCCATGGATTGCACAAGTTGGTCAGGGTGGGTAAATAAAAACCACAAATTCAACAGAAGCTTAAATCTCAGTTGTAACATGATGTAATGAATCACTACAGCTGTGTAATGCCTGGAACCAGGCAGGATCCTGAAAGCAAAGCCTGCCTGAAACCTGCATGGGAAGCAGAGCTAGAGGGTAAGTCCCACCTGCATTCTTAGGATGCCACAATTGTTGTTTTTTTTTTTTTTTAAATTTTATTTCACAAAGTACAATCTTTAAAGTGTGCCTTTAGAGAGAAACAATTCAAAACACTTGGAGCTGCCAGGGAGGACCTGGTGTGAGTGTGTCCCTTGATGGCACCAGCAGCATTCCTGTCCCCCCACCAAGGGGTGAGGAGCCCTGTCCTGGGACACGGTTGAGTCTCAGGGGGATTTGTGTCTGCTGGGCCAATTTGCAAGGGGGAAGGTTGCAGTTGGCATTGGAAACTTCACAACTTTGCCCTTGGAAAATTGCTAATACCTAGTTTTGGGTGTCACATAACTTCAGTGGCCTTCTGCTCAGCCTGTGCATGCTGCTCTCAGCTCTGAGCTGTCTTAACACTGCATTAATGTTTTCTCCTCTTTGTGCATGGGTAGAATTGAAATCCCTCTTGGGGAGGGAGCTTATTCCAAGTAAATTCCTAAACAATCAGCTGAAAAAAACTCTGAAATGTTCTTTCACTTGATTTACTGCTTCCTGCCAAATGCATATGTATGCCAGGTCTTGAGCCTGTTACTGGAGCTGAGCCTTGAAGAAAGGAATTGTCTATACAAGGCTCTTCCTTCAGTTTTTTGATCCAGTGCTGATTTCAATCAAGCCTGGTGAAAGAAGTTATCATAAATACACCGTGTTTCTGTGTGGCTCACGAAAAACAAAGAGCAGGTTTGGCCCAAGGCAGGTGCTGTAGTCAGATCCTGTCTGCTTGGCATGGATTTTTGGGCTCTCTGGGGACCCTCTTGTGTGGGGCAGGAGTTCATGTTGCCAGCATCTCCAGCTGGGCTTCACTCCCAGATCCTCCAATGAATTTTGAGGATTATCTGGCTTCACTGGCAAAAGATGCTCTGCTAAGACACTTTGTCCTTCAATTCATTCAAGTCCTATCAGGATTCACAGCCTTTTATATTTTTAAATCCTTTGACATTTAAAACTCTGTTTCCCTGCAAGGCCTTCTCCTAATCCCAGCTGCCTAGAAGGCCCAAGGGGACAGTGCTGGCCAAGGGTGAAGCTGTTCTGGGGTTGTGGGTAGTGCCTTGCAGTGAACAGTGTGTCCAGAGATGTTTTGCTGGTTCTGCCTATCACTTTCTCAGCCCTGAGTGGTGCAGGAAGAGCTACAGGAAGGCTGGTTTGTGGCGCTGGAGAAAGTCACTGCAAGGCTTAAAGGAGCATCCCATTTTCACAGATGGCTTTTCTATTTTTTTAATGGGTTAGGATCTGGTTAAGATTTTTTAATGGGAGGATCTGGAAAGAGCTCAAGTCCCTCATCCCATGTTGGATGTGTTGTTCTTAAAAATCTGTTCTTTCAACTCTTGGAGAGTTCTAGATTTATCCTCACTCTCCAGTCTTGGTGGTTCTGTTGTTTTTTTATTTGCCTCCCTTTCTCCTCCTTTTCCCTGCCCTCACTCCCCTGCTAGCTGCAGGGGACGCTGTGAGTTCTTCACAGAGCAAAAGCTGGCCAGGCCTTTCACCCTCTTCTGAGAGCAGTGATGCAGGGCTGGGGTTTTATCTGCTGCTCTGCTTTGATGTTCAATACATGAGGCAGAACCCCAGGCACTTGCTCACCACGTGAGCGCGCTGGCAGCGGCTGCACTGTGACTGTTGGATCTCAGGAATCTGGAGTTTTTGAGCTTTCTGTGCTTCCAGGCACAGATCCCCTGGAAAACACTGCTCTGGAGCTGAAACCTTGGAGAAGGCTTGTAAATATAAATAATCAGTTAGAAATCATAAATACTTAGTGGGTTAGATGTGTGTATATTCACTGGGTGATGGGTTTTAATTTGGGGATTTTTATAGTATAGTGGTGGATATGGGACAAGATGGAGAATTTTGGGTAGTGTCTTTCTCTTTGTTCATCTTCTTCCGTCTTCTTCACGGAACTCAGGTACTAGCATTTGGTTGGTCAGTCAAATGTCACTCTAAGGGTCGTGAGAATCTCTTATTGGGTCAAAAGGATAAATAATGCAGGTGTTAAACTTTTATTGGTTCATTTAGCTTTAAAAGGCCTTGAAGCAGGCTCAGTGGTGGCCATTTTTCCTACTTCTAGCAAGGAGCTAGAGGTGCTGTCGTACTTTCTGTAATTTTTGATAAGATATAATAAACATCTAAGCCTGAACACGAGAATTGCCTCAGTCGTGTTTCTCTGAGAGAAAACAGATGAAACTGATGACAAACCACTAATTAGTGGTGCAAAGCCCAGCACACACCCCACACAGTGGTGCCCCGTGTGAGGAGCGAACTCACAACCTTCAGATTATGAGACTGACCGCGTTCAATCTGAGAGAAGGAAGGGTTTAACACCTCCTGCCGCTGAGCTGAGCTCAGCCTGGGCCCAGCTTAATCCCTGCTCTGCGCTTTCCAGAGGCTGGGACAGCTGGAGAGGTTGCTCTCCACGAGCACAGGATGGCAGCTGTGCACTAAAACTTGCTGAGCTGCCTCTGCGGTAAGTGATGGGGCGGTGAGGGATTTAAAAGAAAAACCATTGCATTGTCGGTGTCAGTCTTCCTGAAATAAATCAGGGCGTGCTCATTTAAGCAGGCTGTTGGTGATTTGTGGCTTTTTTTTTTAATAAAAGCCAAATGCTTTCACTTTATAAATAAATATGCTATGAAGAGGGCTTCAAAGGAAAGATGATTAGTTACCATCCAACTGTTGCTAATTGATCCGTGGATGGTCCATGTACTGCATTTTTTAATATCACTGGTACCTGATACAGACCATTCCCAAGATGTTTGATGATTATTTATCAGCCATCTCCATCAGCATCATCTGCATGACCAATGACAGCCCCAAAAGCAGGAAGGAGAGAAAGGGGTTAAGCTGTAGGCAGGAAAGGGAAGGCAGAAACCAAGCAGCAAACAATTGGCACCTGGGCTCCATTGAAGACTAAAAGTGGAAAAAAATGGCTTAATTGAAAAATCTGCCTATTGTGTGTGACTGCAGTCTCCAAGGGGAAACAAACAAACCCATTCAAAGGAAGGAAAAAAAAAAACAAAACAAAGAATTAAAAAATCCTATGCTGTTGTGCACACTTGGGGGTTTTAACTCTTCCCAGTCAGGGGCAGAAATATTTTTATAACCCAACCATCTCTTTTGTTAAAGCATTTAGTTGGATTGAGTAATTTAAATCCTCCTAGCATCTTCCATCACTAGCTGGAGCTACTGGAGACTCCCAGGGTAATGGTGGATATATTGAAAACCCTGGTTGTGGTGGGATGAGTGGAGGCATGATCCCTGATTTCTATTCATTTTCATGGGTACCATAAGAATAAGGATCTCAGCTTTTCCTCTCATTTCAGTGTTGTTTGAAAGGCCTCTGTAAGTTTCCTAGACAAACTTTCAATATATTTCTACTTTAATTTTAGTAATAACTTTCTCTGGAGTTCACTGGCTGCAGTAGGTCTCCACTGCACAGTAAGACAATAGGGGCTTTTTTGCACCTCAAACCCAGCTTTCTTTTTTTTTTTCATCTCAGCAGTGAGCTGCTGAGAACCCCTGAAAACAGTCTGGGGACTCTCATATATTACTCCTGGACCTGATCCATAATGAGGAGGGCTCACAGCACCAAGCCTGGGGCTCTCTGGTGTGTGGCATGCATCCTTTTATTGGATTATCAGTGAGGAATGGCCCCTTATTTACACAGGGTTCACCAGAATTGCTGCTTTGATAAATATTGGGTAAGATGGCCCAGCCCCAGCTTCTCTGGACAAGTAGCTTTTGAGCTGTTGTGCCTAATAGTGCTAGGTGGATGCAAGGTGGAATTTTACTGAATTATCATATCTATTTATATTTTGCAGAGCACACAGGTGCTTCAACCCAGTTGTCTGCCATAAGAAATGCCACAGGCACTAAAAAGTGCCTCAAACCCATACCTGAGCCCCAAAACTATCTTTACAATTCTGACCAGGGGTGGTGGTGCTGCTGCTAAATCCTTTTGTTAACATGGAACCTCTGCTGCTTTGAGCACTCCCCAGAAACTCTGGATCTCAGGTTTGATTTATGTTGTGGGTTTTTAAAAAATATTTTACACAGTATCATCGTATCTTGGAACTATCTATGGTGCACCAAGCTGCAGCACCTTGTGCATATTTTCCTTCTCTTTCTGGTGTAGCAAACCATTAATTGTGCTACAAAGAATGGCAAAGCTCAAACAGCAGAGTCTTCTCCTACCCCAAATGTTCTGCAGCTTGGGGTGGTGAATGGAAGCTCCCCAGGAGATTTCTGCTGGGGTTTCTCCTGCTCTGGGGGATGTCCTGATGGCTGGGCTGGGTTGCTGGAGCTTTCTGTCCTTTAAGTAAATGTCTTAAAAATGTCCTGCTTGTTTACCTGGAGATGTCCATACTGTTGAGATGCAGGTGTGGGAGCAGGGAATGAGCACAAAGGAGGTCTGGAGACAGAAGAAATTCTTTTCCACAGAGAGGAGCTTGGCTAACTGGATGAGTGCCCATTCAGAAAGCTAGTTGCTGACAGTCCTACTCCAAGGGGACTTTTTCTCATCTACCTTTAACAGAAGCACAGGCACCAGAAGTTTGACTTGCTGCATTACAGTGATAAGTCCCTGCAGGTGATCAGAGTGCCCTTTGCAGACCAGCCCCAGGCCCTGCTCTCACATTAGCATCTTTCATATTGTTAACAAAAATAATAGTGCCAGAGTGTCAGGAGTTCAGCTGTCTGGCTAAAAGCAGCCTGCAGAGCCGTGGTGTATCCCTGCCTTTTTACTTTGAGACTTTCATCAGCAATGAATCATCAAAGCACAGCCAGCAGAGATGGCAGAGCAAGGATGTCATGGAGCTGGCATCTCCAGAATTGAGGATTTAATGCCTCACACAGAGTGGGCTCAAAATCAGGCCTGTAACTACCTATCTCCATTGTGAAGCTGGTCCATGTTTGAAAAGTGTGGAAGAATCCTGAGTGTGGGAGTGCAGGAGGGGCAGGGGCTGCAGTGCCTGGGCAGAGCTGGGAAGGGGAGAAGGGTTTAATTGTTGGCTGTAGCATCCACCTTCCCTGTGCTTCACTCAGGCTATACCTTCAATCCTTTACCAGCCAAGGTTTTACCTTGATCTTCCAGAAAGGCACCCCGTTGGGAGGATGATGGTATTAGAAAAGGCTTTTAGCTAATTATATTTGAGCTTAAAGAGAAAAAGAACTTCATAAATTCACATCAGCTCTGGCATCAGCCACAGCTCACCCCTGGTGCCACATCACGGAGCAGCTCCAGCAGGGAACAGCCACCTCCTCAAGGAATAGAGCAGGAATGAGCTCAGTGTGGAGGCAGCAATGCCAGCACAGCAGCTGATTAATATTTCAGAGGCCACAAGTGAGCAGTGACTTGGTGGCAGATTATACCAGCAATGTCCTGTGATGTTTGAGCTTCCTTGGCTAATCCTGCTCCTCTCAACACCAAAATAAATGGGGAAATTTGCTATCAATTTGCCCTCGCACTTATTTGCATTAAAAGTAAGGGGTTCTCTGTCACAAGGCAAGGTTGGGCACAGTGTGAGGCCTGAGCTTGTACTATTAAATCCATCTATTTTGTTACAGCACTAGAAAGGAACATGAAGAGAATTAGGGTTGAGCTTATGGATAAAGTACACCACAGGGATGCTCCCGTCCCAAGAAATCACACATTCAGGAAGTTGAATTCAAACCTAAATTTAAGTTGCATTTTAAAGAGAAGCCCAAAGTTGTTAAGATGTAAAAATGCAAAAATAAGCACCCAAGCCACCTTAATTCTTCCCTGAATTCATGTTACAAGTGGAAATGTTAATTTGAGGTTTTTCTCTTTCATTAGTTAGTCTCCAACCAAATTGACTTAGTCATGGTTACTTGTCTAATTAGTGATGAAGGAAGAATTAGGGCTGTTGGCTTCAATCAGGAAATTGAAATAAAAGTGGTTTCCAGCCTCAAATATCTGAGAACAAGCTCTTTCCAGACTGTGGGGTCTGCTCTCTCTTACTTATTCCTCTCCCCTACATTATATTACCCCTGATGCTCTCTTTCTCTTTTATGATACTTTCTGGCATGCTAGTACTTATTGAAGAAAAAATGTGAAAAATTCATACACAGAGGATTCTGAGACATAAAATTGTTATGGGTAACAGTGCAATAGTTGTCTCTTCTTTTTTCCTGCTTCTGGCACTTTTATAGCATGCCTTGGTTTACGGAGCTGTTTTGTCTTTAGCACATACAGCGGACAGGCAGAAGACTTATGCTGCCTGCATTGCTTCCCAGGGCGTTTCAATTTGCTCTGCTGTCCTCTCAGTGTGAAATGAAGGTCTGTTTGCTCTGCAAGGCCAGTGTCTGGAGTGTGTCATGGCAAGGTGACCAGCCCTAGCCCTCCCCAGGCACCCTGCCAGAGGGCCAGTACATGCTGTCTGCAGTGGAATCAGAGCTGAGGGCAAAGATATTCATTTGGTGGGGCTTAGGATGTAGGCAAGTCTGCAGTTTCCCATCTGCTGGAGTGAGACAAGCTTCAAAAGCCTTTTGCTTCCCATATTCCCATATTTATATAATTTAAGCTGCTATGTGAAGAGCCTCTTGAAAAGCGAGCTGATCCGATTGTGGCTTTTGGACCAGCCAGAGTCAAACACAAGGTGGGTATTCAAAATCTGCTTGGCACAAGAAAACAGGAGTTTCTTTTTGCCTTGCAGTTCATCCCTCTCCCTGGAAGTGCTCAAGGCTAGGTTGGACTGGGATCTGAGCAGCCTGGTAGAGCAGAAGGTGTCCCTGCCCATGGCAGGAGGATTGGAACCAGATGATCTTTCAGGTTCCTTCCAAATCAACCCAGTTCATGGTTCTGTGCTCCCTGCACCAAAACCTGTGGGTGGGAATGGAGCTCTTTTCCCTCAGCCCCAAGAGGTTCATAGCCTAAACTGTTTCACCTTTCTGTGAGCCCTCATGAGATTCCCAAGTGCTTGTGCAGTCTGAGTGCTGCTTCTGAGTCTTAGTGAGCACCTGAGTGTTGGCATCCTTGGGCAGGGAGGTCCAGGCCCTTTTCTCCCCAGCTCAGCTGTTTGTGGGTCTCCTCCAACTCAGAATATTCTAAGATTCTGAGCTCTCCTCTTGCCTCTTTTTGAATGCAGCTCAAGCTAGGGCCATTTAAAGACACTTCCTTTATGCTGGAAGAGAGACTGAGCAACTGATGTCTTCACCTTCTCTGTGCTGCTCAGGGCTGTGCTCTCCCATTGTAGTTGATAAGGTTTGAGGAACAACTCAGGCCTCAGTGCAGGAAAATGGGCAGCCTTTGCCTTTGACCTTTCATTGTTCTCCTCAAGGAGCTAACAGCTGTGGGGATGAACAAGTTGGGCTGTAGTGTTTTGACAGCTGCTGTTGGCAGGGCTAATAAATGTGATTTTTAACTGCTTCCTGGGAAAAGCCAAAATGTGCTCCATACAGGAGGTGATGCACAAACTGTGGTTTCCTTGAAAAACCCATGACCATAAGATGGAAGTTAAACTTAACAATGTGATTGTGAGACAGAAGAGTTTTATTAGTGGTTTAAGTGCAAAGCTTCAATACAGAATTAAGAGGAGCACTATTAGAGTAGCTCCCTGCAACTGGTTACTGGAATAAAGAAACCCAAGAGCAAAAGCAGAAATATGTAATATTTTGGTACTCAATAAGTTCTGAGCAAGAATATAGTGTTTTAATTCTGAAATAAGGAGACTAGTGTCAGTTCATCCTTCTTAAGGTACAAGCTGCTGGAACTATTGGTTTCATGAGACTCTCAGCTTTCCCTTTCCTATAGTGTTTTGTTGTTTGTTTTCTTTTAAAGACTTGCAAGTTTCAGGATTTGTAGGAAAAAAGCTGCAAATGCAACCCAAATGTATACTTGGAAGTCTGGAGCATGTCAGAACAAATAAAAGGCAACTCAATTGGTTATTTCCATTTAAGTCGCAGCACTTTCAGAGGCTTGTTTTGGCACAATCAATTAGCTCCTCTGTGCTTTTTCACCTTCCACTGAAGCAGTGGGAGCTTTACAAGTACTGTTTTATAATCCTCGAACAACCTACTAATGCTTTCGTTTCCCATCAATTTGTTGCCAGGCACAAAGGGGTTTAATAACAAAATGATTGATGACTCTATTTAAGCAGCACATTAGCCTAATGACGTATGGAAGTGTAGCAGAGTTGTTAGCTCGTGTACAAATGTGCTCCTCAAAGAGGCCAATCTGCTGCTCATGGACACTCATCAGGCACAGGGCAAGCCTTGCTCCATGCCCATGGCCATTCCCAGAGTCTTAGGGGACACCTGGAGGGTGGGTGGCAGCGGGATGTCCACATCAAAGGAGATAAAATGCACGTAGCTCACGCTGCCAGGGCAGCCTCGGTTGCTCCTTCCTTTCATAAGAAGTTGTTCCATCTCCCAACTCATGAGGCTGCACCTTTACTGCCATTACCTAAATTATATTGTGATTATTTTTAACTTTTTTTCCCCAGAACAGGTGAATCTTTATCTAATCCAGTGATTTTCTTCAAAACACCAGTAATTAAGAGCCAAAAGCTCAGGGGAAGCATTTAGGAATCTGGCCAGCACACACTCTCCAGCAGGTGCTGTGCATGCTCTGTGTGACCCCAGTGTCTTCAGACCACGCAGCTCCTAGAGACTGGGATAAACTGGTTTGCTGCAGCTGCATTCTGCTTAAGCCCTACAGAGCACCCACTTTACATTTAGGAATCAAATCCTGGATTATTTTTTTACTCCCAAAGGCTCAAGCTGGAAAACTCATGAAGGGTGAGCAGTACATGAAAACAGTGTTGAGACCTAACACCAGCACTACAGCAGCCACAGCGTTTTTTGCAGGATGATGTCCTCTGCTCAAGAGCATGACTTAGTGCTGTGGCTGTGCTTTGCTTGGCAGCACCATGGACATCTGGCTGTCACAACCATCACCAGGCAGCAGCCATCAGCACATGCCTTCACCCTCCATGAGGCTCTGCATTTCCTTCTGGTCCCAGACCCACAGCCACCACCCAGGAAGCAGCAGGACCTTGGTGCCATCTTTCACCCTTCCCAGAACAGGAGTTGGTTTGATGATCCTTGTGGGTCCCTTGCAGCTCAGGGTATTCCTGAATCCTATGGTAACTTCCACAGCAGCAAGTTTTTTAACAAAGGACTTGGCCAACAGGACCATGCCTTTGCTGTGGATATATAAGGGGTTGTCTCAGGGATTTGCATGGCATGCTCAGGTTCATATACAAAGCAACTGGGATGGTAAAGCTGCTGCTGAGCCCTGTGTCTGCTGTCCTTAATGGGATATGTTTCATTAAAGACTCCCAGCTCTAGTGGAGTTAATCTTCCCCTGAACCAGAACTCACCTGACCTTCTTCCAAAACCTCTGGTACTTACACTTGGAGGAACTCAGTTCTCTTAGCCAGTGCATTTATAAAGATTATGCAGTCTACATCACTATTTTAGAAAAGGCTTTCAATGGACATTTTTTTTTTTTCATTCCTTCTAATGAGTATTTGGGCAAGGAAAGCTCCAGCTCCCTTTCAAATGCTCCTTGTCCTTGGGTGACCAGCTAGGAAATACTTCACCAGTGATCTGTCTTCACCCTAAATGCCTCAGTGCAGGATGAAAGGGTCCTTCCTGGTACTGATCTCCATGTATGCTGACAGGTCCATCCAGCCTGGATACCTGATGACAAATGAAGTATGACTGATATTCCCTTTATACCCAGCAGCCACTGACCCTGCTGGAGTTGTTCTGTCACACTGAAGACTATGGGAAGGTCTGCAAGTCCTTTATACCTAAAACACAGCTATTTATAGCCTGAATACTGTGCAGGAATGATGGGAAGTGAATCATTAAAGATGTTTTGATTACATGAATAAAACTCAGTTTCAAGTTTATCCTAATGATAAAAATATTCTTTCCTGGAGATGCACATGTTGTCTACTGCCACACTGGCAGCTGTACACAGTAAGGCTTTGCCCTTTTCAGATCTGGTTAATTTAGGAGAAGAAAATAAGTGATCTGGTGGGAGACCTCTAAGCCAAATTTGGCAGGAGGGAGTCACTCTTTACATCATATATTTTTCTAGCTGAATTCATACCAAACCTGCATGTCTGGCTGTCTGGGGAGGAAGTCAATCCCCAGCTGGCTGGAGTTGTTATCCACAGGCAGAGGCAGCTTGTAATGGCAAGGCTCCAGCACTTACTTCCCTCAGATCTGCTTTCTGCCCTGCTCCCACCATCTTCTATCACCTTTCACCTCAGTTTCCCACCTGCAGTCTGGACCTGGTGACTGTGCAGCAGATGCATAGCTGATGGTGTTCATTACTATTATTTATTGCACTCCTTGAAATAAATTAATAAGACCCTGCTATGACAAGAGACCAAAAATAGGCTGCTTCAACACAACCAGGATGAATATTTGTGGGGAAATCTTGAAAAAGCAAAAGAGATACACAAGATTGTCAGAGGAGCTTCTCCTTTGCCTACAACCTATAAATAGCCTGACACTGGGAGCTAACAAGGGAGTTTTAATTAAATAGAATTGTTTATAAAATCATCAAAAACATAAGTTTGTGCATACTGATGCTCTCTGTTATTTTCTGATGTTATCCTGGATCTCAGTCATCTTTAAGCTTTAAAAATTGTAAGATTCTTCAGACAGAAACAAGGAAAGACAGATAACAAGTTCTCTGTATGTTCCAGGTGTGAAACACGACATTATGCATATATAGTGGGAAAACAGCTTGAAATGCAGGCCCTGTCATGCCAGGAAAAAATTTGTGAGGAATTATGTCCATCCTGGTTTCAGCTAGGGTAGAGTTAATTTCTTCTCAGGTAGGTCCAAGATACAAATCAATGGCATTTCTACATATGAGGAAACATTTCTACTGAATATAAGTTTGGGTTTTTTTCCCACATTTCTGTGGGGCCATGCTCTTTACTATGCAGTCTGCCAGAGGGTGAGTAGCCCAGCTCCATGCTTAGAAAAGCTGTGCTGGTGGTAACATTCTCCCACCTGCCTGCAAGGAAAAAAAAAATCCACTTTTTGTTACTAGGAGAATTGAAAATCAATGTCAGCTTTTACTGTCTGGGGCTCAGCTACAGCAAAATGTGGGCCAAAATCTCTGCAGGTGTAAAGCAGTACAGCTGCTCCAGCTGAGCCAGATGGGGTTCATTGCTTATTTGATCAAATTACAGGATATTTGCATCTCACGCTAAATCTGACAAAGAGGTTTGCAAACAAGAGCATTAAGGATGATAAAAGTAATGCATACAGCCACTTATTATTAAATAATAAATTAGGCTTGCACTGCCAGCACAGTACCCCCAGGCTGAATCTGACCCCAAGACCTGTCCTGCTCCCAGTGAGATAAACAGAGCTGATATTTGTGTGATGTGAGAAGTGGTCACCCTAAAAAGTGAGAAGGGACCCCATTGTTTGCAGCAGCAAAGAGCCTGCCCCATCTCTTCCAGTGGCTTCCAGTCCTGTAAAACCCTGGGAGCACACTGATTACGGGGACCAGGCACTGCAAGGGAAGGGAGACTGTCCTGACTGAGGAGGGATGTCTCCTGTGGGTATCACTCCAGCCAGAGACCGTGGGGATCCTCATTCCCTCAGTTTCTCATGTACCTGCAGTAAACCAGCTCAATTTCTCCCACTAAACCCAGATAAGCAAACTGGACTTTTCATCATACCCTTGAAACACCAAATAAAAATTGCAATATATCTGTCTGCAGGTGATGAGTACAATTATATCCCCCCTGCTGGTTCTGTGTTTTGTCTTTTTTTTTTTTTTTCCTCTACAGGAAAAAGCATCTTTCACTGCAGAAAAGCCTGTCCTTCATTTAGGGAAGCCAGCAGCTGTCAGGAGAGGGAAGCTGAAGATTGACAGAGGAAAGACACAGCAAAAGTGCTCCCAGAACATTGTACAAAAAAGATAATCTTAAGATGTTGACCTCTTGCAGAAGTGTGTATAATCAAAGAAAAAAACAGCAATATAATGTCCTGGTTATTCCCTAAATGGAAGAACTGTATTCACTGCAATGTATTCTGTCTGAGAGCCTGCAGTTGTATTTTTCTTGTGATTTTTCCTTCAGAACAAGAAATCTGGCACGTTTAGAGGTTGGTACCCTTATTTCTGAATCTGCTGCTCTTCTTTTCTCTCATCTCCTTGGCCATATTCTGGTCTGGTTTCATCAAATTACTTTGGGTTGATAACTTGCAAGGGAATGATGCAGTTGTATTAAAATTCTGACCATGAGAAACCACAGAGGGTATCATTTCAAACCAAATAAATTAAAATAATAATAATTTGTTCCATCTCCTCTCCTTGAGTTCTTATAGTCTTTGAATTGTTCCTCCTTTAATATTCTGTCTATAATCCTGTTTCCTTCCAGACCCTGCTGTTCAGCTGTTACTGAAATTTTGTCTTCAAAAACACCGAGCGGGGAAATGTTGATTTGTTTTGATCTCAGGGGAAATAATGTAACTCGGCGACAAGCCCACCAGCAGCAGCTCTTAATACACAGCAAGACAGCTCACAGAGAAATCACCTTGCTCTTGGGCTGCTCACACATATTTAATTGCATTTAATTCCTGAGTGCTGGCGCAACTCACTTCAGCTACATAAATAATTGGGAGTTTTGGTTCACTGGCTGAACCAGAGGAGACTGGAGATTAAAAAAGATCCCCATAAACCATTCTGTTTCATTTTCAGGTTTGTTAATTCTCTTTGTTGCATGGCCTTTTAAAACTAATGTTGTGAGTTTTATTATGAAATGGATAAAAAAGTGGTCGCCCTTCTTCCTCCCACATACTGGTGCTGCTATGGCAGGACCATCACCCTCAAAGCATTTCCCATCCAGTGGCTTTCCAAAGCAGGAGGAGAGAAGAGGGGAATGGAGAGTGGAGAACAGGTCAGCAGCTTCAGGGACCACAGAGCAGCTTGCTACAGAATGAGACCAACAAGGACACTGAAACAAATAATATTAACAGAAAAACTCTGTGGTGCAAGAATAAGATAACCAATACAAGAATAAAAATACAAGCAAGAAAAACATTGAGGATGTGTTGAGTGTGTTCAGAGAAGGGCAGCAAAGCTGATGGAGGGTCTGGAGGACAAATCTTGTGAGGAGGAGCTGAGGGAGGTGAGGATGCTCAGCCCCTGGAGAAAAGGATGCCCAGAGGAGACCTTATCACTTTCTACAACTGCCTGAAAATTAGTCTGCCTCTTCTCCCAGGTAACAAGAGGAAATGGCCTCAGGTTGTACCAGGGGAGGATAAGATTGGATATTAGGAAACATTTCTTCACCAAAAGGTTTGCTAAGCATGGAACACACTAGCCAGGGGAATGGTGGAGTCACCATTCCTGGAGGGATTTAAAAGACATGTAGATATGGAGCTTGGGAACACAGGTTAGTGGTGGTCTTGGCCATAATTAGGCTAGTGGCTGGACTTTATGATCATAAAGGTCTTTTCCAACCTAAACAATTCATGATTCTGTGAATAAAAAAAAATGCCTTGATTTTAATTAACGGGTTATTTCAAGTAATGCAAAAATCTTTAAAAATCCATCCTCGATCACCATTTTTTTTTAATTAGGAGTTTTTGCTATACTAATCATTGCATTTGTCCATGTCCATCAAATCAAGTCAAACTAATGACAGCCAGATGGTCACAGCTCTCAAGATGCCTCACTCAGGGCAAATCCATCCCTCTTGCACAGAATCAAGGAGCAGAGGGAGCCCATTCTCTTTCTCCAGGCACCAAAAGGATGGGATTAAAAATACACACTCAGCAGGAGGCAAAGCCAGTGAATATCACAGCTACCAGCTCTCCCCACAGAGCTGAAGTTGGACTACCCACCCCATTAATACACTGTCATCAAAAAACATGCAAAGGGATGGATGGGAAAGGGTGAGTGGATATATCTGGTGGACAAACAAGGCACATATAATCTGAAATCACTTTGTAGGAGGTTAAGATTCATCCATGCCCCCTCCCACACGCTGTGTAGATGCTGTGTGCACCCTCTTGCACACCCTCTGCCTCCTGCTTGGTTCATACCCTGCGTACACAAAATTACCAAGGGTGAGATTTCTGTGCAAGTCTTTTGCTCTAAAATAACAGATTTGATCTGTTGTTTCTGGCAGCTCCTGATAATACAGGAGTATTCATAATTACAGCACTGTATTTAAGAAGAGGTGGGTCAAACTTGTTGTGATCGCTTTGAATGACACTTGAAAATTATTACAGGGTGCACCCATTGTAAGTTGGGATAATTAAGGCTGCTGATATTAACACTCTGCCCTTCCCTATTGCTGGTTTAATTTCCTCAAACAGTTTTACATCCCACTCCTCATCCTGCCTTGAGGTTTTGCAGTAAAATTCAATAATCATTTTCCTTTCTAGATTTTCTATTGAGCACCAGCTTATTTCATCATCAGAGCTCAGAAGCAAGTTAAGCCTCCATGGGTTGGACCAATCAGAAACTGGGGGAACTTGTGCAGCTCTTTCATCACATCCCACAAGCAGCTGCTTGCAGAGACCCTCCCAGTGATTAATAATATTTCCCAGGACTTTGAGGCAGGCTTGAACAGCCACAGATTTTGGGAGGTGAAACTCATCAAAGACTGGAGCAGATATTTTAATTTTCTGTGTCTCCAAGGCCAGGTGGAAAATCACCTGTGTGCTGCAGCCCACCTATATCTAGAAAATCTCAGGTTCCCATCTTCCCCTTTTTGATGGACAACCCTGCTAGAAAGAAAAAAAAAAAACCATGACCACAGATTGTGGCTTCTTAATCGTGGCAACAACAAAAAAAAGTGTCTGATCTTTTGATTTATATTTTTTACTGATGGAAGCAGAAGCTTGTTCACTTGGCATTCAGATAATAGTGCCTCTCTCTAGTTTGGATGTCTGAGACAAAGTTTCAAGTTAGGGGAATCTTTCCTCCATGCTTTTTAGTCTCTGGGGACATAAAGACTCCCTCTGAGGCAATCTTTGACCTCTGTCTCAAAAAGACAATGCTGAAAAGCAGCTTTTTTGGGTCTTGGACTCTGACTTTCACCAAACACATTAGCCTGGAAGGTCTGAGAAGTGCAGATGCTCCTGAAATTATTACAGGGACTTTAGTTCTTTCTCAAGCTCTCCAGCTTTGGCTGAAGACAGCAGGAATCAATCTTCATGCTGTCTAAAAGCAAGTATTGCCAGCAAGGCTGTGATGGTATTTTCTCTGTGGTCAGGCTAAGCTGACCCTCTCCATTAGCAGCCAGCACTGGGACAGCACCCATCAGGCTTTTTCCCGTGTCTGAAACTGTTCTACAAGTCGCAGTGACCAACACTTTCACACCCAGACACCAAAAGAAGTGGCATTGCACTCACACAGATATCACCAACCCTCCTGAGGTAGATGAGAAAAGGTTAAAATGCACGTGGACTGTTGCACCTGGAGCCCAGGGATGACAAATTCCAGCTATAAAGCTGCAGGAGAAGCACAAGTTCTTCTAATGGAGTCTAGGAGCTTGATACAGAAACTGGTGTTTCTGATGGAAAAAGCCTTGTGAGAACTGACTGTGCTGCTGAAAGCAAGTGATTTTTTGGGGATGGGGAAAGAGCTGAGTGTGTGTGGTGAGAGAGGCTGGACAGTCCTTGAAAGGAGATGTCAGCACTCCCATAGAAGTCAACATCCCTCTGCTAATATAACACTCTCCTCCCTTGTGATAGACACTGGTACCCACCTGCCCATGTATTTTCATTTTGAAGAGGGTAATGACCATTTGGTTAAGCCTGACAGGGTTTCTGCCCCACTTTTGGCAGCAGGGCAAGATCAGGAAAGATGAGGAAAATCATCTGTGTCAGTACACTAGACTGGAAATCAGCTTCTTCTAGCTGCACTTACACAGTCTGTGTGACCTGACCTTACGGGTCAAGGGGCAGACAAAATTCAACACCACCTGCTATTAGATAGTTAATACTTAACCAAAAAATTGGGGTCAGCAGCCTCAATGAGCTGGAGATAAAGTATTTGGCTTTGAGAGGCACCCAGTGCCTGAATCAAGCCAGGGGATATTGTAACCCCACTGGGGATATTTGGGATGCACTGAGCTGATCCCCCTGGCTTTGCTTTATGCAAATATCCAGGCCTTGGGATGTTGATGCATCTCCCTCCAGCTGGTCCCAGTCTGGGTGCCCAGGTTCTAGCCCATATAGCTGCAAAACATCTGGGTGCTTTGCCATGTGCTGCAGGGATCTCACCCTGCCTGCCAAAAGCTTCCAGCAGCTGCACAGGCTAATTTTACAAGTCAGGTGTTTGCCTTTGACAGGCAACTCTTCATATCTTTATGACTAGACATTATTATATTGTTCTTTCATTTGATAACTGCTCCAGTAATGGCTTCCATTTGCAGTAAATCTCGTGTGCTGTCTTTTTCCCCACTATTAAACATAAGATGATAACCTTTGTGGCAGGCTGTGCACAGAAATTCAGCGAAGCTTTAAGAGGTTGGGGAGGAGGGGAGATGTGGAGGGGAAACGTGGTCAGCGTTAGCAAAGTGTCTGGTAGGAAGATGCTTTTGGAGGAACTAATTATGCCCTGGAGCACTTGGAAGAACCTACCCAGCATGCAAGTTCAACCGGAAAATGAATATTTAAACGGCTTTTCAAGTTAGCAAGTCTTTGGAAAGCACTGCTCAATACCTGGAAAATAGACCCATGGCACAAGAACAGATGAGTCTGAATGTGACTCAGTGCAAATACTTGGCTTTTTTCACCACCACCACGGAGCAGAACCTATCCCAGTGAAATGGCTCTGGAAACACCAGCTAAAACCCTTTAATCAGCTCTCCCCAACAAGCAGCTTGTTGAGTTTTACCTTCTCTAGTAGTGCAGCCCTTGGTTTGCCATAGGCAGTGCTGGATCTTGTCCAGAAACCTGGGCTGGGGTGAGGCAAGACCCCAAAGCTATGAAGGAGTGTCCCAAAGGCCTTCCCTGCAGCTGCTCCTGGGCTATGGCTCACCTTCCTCATGAGCTGTTTTATACAGGTTCTATAAACACATTCTGTATATACAGTCACCCTGGAGGGGGAGAGCACAAGTACAGATCAAACACTCAGCAGCACCCTGCACTTGGCACTTTAAGCCCTCTGTTGGAAGGTGGTTTTGGTGCCCTGGTGCTGCAGCTCTGGCCAGGTCTGGCTTATCTGGGGGCTCATTTGACTCTGGAGTTGACTTGGAACTAAAGATACCCCTGACAAAGGCACGGCGGTGTGTTTAACCCAGACAGGGTGGTGGTGATGGTAATTCCATGTTGACACTGGTATTAAACCAGGGCCCTGGGCTCTTTGGGGGAAGCCAGGTAGTCATGGTCCAAACCACTGGGCACAGCCAAAAAAACTGGGCTGGAAGTACAGGAGGAGCCCCAAAAAAATTTTAAAAATATTATTGAGTAGAGCCCTCAGTTAGGACTCCCCTGACTGCCTCTCAATCAGAAGTGTATGGGCAGAAAAATCATAGAACCACAGAAAGAGACCTAAAGATGATCTGGTTCCAGAACTTTACCTTTTAACTCCTGGTGCGTGCTGGAATTAAAGCCAGAATATGTTTTCCTACATTGGGATTTTGAATTCAGGCTGCAGAATAACCTCCTCTAACCTGGAGGAAAAAGCTTCTCCCCACAACTTGCCCATCTAAATTATCCCCATTGCAAAAGGGCCTTTTAGCTTCAGTCTGCAAAAAGGATGGAAAATTGCAGTGTTTTCCTCCAGCATGTTTAAGTTCACTTCAGACAACGATTATTTTGTTGGCTTCCCAAGTCCCAATTAAATGATCATTTACACACTGTAATTTAAAGTGTGTTCTTTGCTGGTAAAATCCTTAACAGCTATAAAGTGAGTATGTGTGTGTGTAGTCATTATTGTTGCTCTTTGGTTTCTTCTCAGTTTTAATAGCTAAAATATTAAAATGGGAAAAGCAAAGTGCTGATTATCCACAGATAAGCCTAATTTCACATTGTGAAGGTATCTGCTAGAATAACGTGTATATAATATAGGCAATGATTGTTCACGGGAGACTAAAGCTGGAACACAGCACCAATTCCAGAAATAATTGTTTCTTCAGAGAGAAAATAATAAAAAAAAAAAAACCCAAAACCAAACTTGCCCTAGAGCTTCAAGCAAAGCCCTTTGCTGTGCTTTTAAAAATAAATGCTAGCAATGCATTTTAATTTCCCACGTGGCTACATGCACTAGCATTATGAGAAATACCTTATTTATGAAGCTCCTGGATAATCCTGGGTGCTGGTCCTGAAAATGCTCCATACTTCCTGATTATTTTTTCAGCAGCTCAAAAAAAAAAATGTTTTTGGTATTTGGGGTCGGGTTTTTTGGTTGTTTCTTTTTGTGTTTTGGTTTTTTTTAACCTGGCCACCCTATAATCAGCAGGATGGGAACAGCTTCTGCAAGGAAGGATGTATGGCACTAACTTCTTCTTGTAAGATTATTTGGGAAAAAAACAAATAAAGTGAGGGGAAAGAGTGGATGTTTCTTCCCTCTGGCTGCCTGAGGAGTTTCTCCTGTAAGGTGTTGGGTTTGGAGGTTGTTTGGTTTCTGTTTTATTTGTTTAGGGGGTTTTGGTGGGGTTTCTTGGTTGTTTTTTATTTGCTTGGAGGTTGTGAATAACAGTAGATGAACAAACCCAAAGATTTCAACTACCAATTATTTTTCCTTATAACTTTTAACCTAACAAAGCTGCTCTCTAAAGGGAAGGGTAAGCTCTCTTCTTCAGAGATATTGGTGCATGTACACAAAAAAAAACATT
Source organism: Toxostoma redivivum (assembly GCA_013397375.1). Lineage (NCBI taxonomy): Eukaryota > Metazoa > Chordata > Aves > Passeriformes > Mimidae > Toxostoma > Toxostoma redivivum. Next base: position 474,394 of record VXBI01005186.1, on the reverse strand, counting down.
TTTTTCTTAGAGAGCAAATCCTCAAAAAGGTTGATTGTGATAAGCCATAAATATGCTTCAACTTTAATGGGACTCCTAATAAAAAGAAAAAAAGTCATTCCTAATTTATTTTGTTTTAAAAAAAGTTAGTATTGTTCATTTTTGTGCAGGGAAGTGCTTTGCCTATTAAATAAACAGTTTTTTTCCACTTCTCTCCGGAAAAATATTTCCCCGAACCAGCTGAGAGAAGGACTGCTTGAATCTGCTTCCTAGAGAGACCCAATTCAGAAATTTCCTCCCTAAACCAGGACGGTTGTCTCCCAGCTTACTTCATCTCATATATGCAGCATGAATATGCTTCACTTCAGGCATCAGCAGAACTTTTAATTAAAAAAAAAAAAATAAAAGCGGATTTTGACTTTTTTTTTTTTTAAAAAAAAGGTGTAGCTAGGTTGTCTCCCAGCTTAGCTCGGAGGTGAAATCATAAGTCTGGGCTGTATGAATATGCTACAACTTGGGGCAGCAATGTGAGATTGTGGGAAAATAAGTAAATAAATAAATAAAAATAAATAGTAATAATAATAAGGCGTTGTTGTCTTCCCAACTCAATT